>CATKHJ011167507.1:0-18951 GCA_949750685.1 Vernicia montana
AACGGGTAAACCCGTGGATACCCGCCCCATTTTATTACCCGCCCCGCCCCGCCCCGTAGCGGGGCGGGTATAAATAAATGTTCGCGGGGCGGGTACGGGTAATGAGAAACCCGCCCCATACCCGCCCCGCTGCCATCCCTACCTTTTTCCAAGAAAACGACGTCGTTTCTCTGAGGGTACTGGGGCGGGCCAGAGCAAATAAGTAAATCACAACTAAGGAAAAGACACAATCAACCCCATTCAAGCCCCGTAAAATGACCCAATTATCCTCTGTGAAGCCTCGCCCGAACGCCCCTCCCCTCACTAGGGAAAAATATTAATGCCTTAAGGAAAGGCAAACAATTTTTAAGGAAAGTTTAGGTATGAGTTTTGGTGCTCACGATTGGAAACAGTTATCGTTTAGAAAAATTGATTTGATTTTTGAAAGGATTCGGGAGTCACTACTCTAATCTATTTTTAATTGAAAAATTAAGGAAAAAACTCAATTTGACTCTAATTTACTAATCTTTAATTAATTTACCCAAGGATAAAGTCACTAGTCCTTCAACTAGGTTGAGCTCGGGGACTAGATTTTTTTTTTTTTTTAAATAATCTCAATTTTGGCTCTTTAGTTTAATTTGACTTGAAAATTGATTTCATGGATGACCAGTATTAATTAGATTTAAAGTGCATGAGCATGGCATAATTATGAGTGCGTGTGAAAATAAAGAGCATGTATTTAAACATCCACAAGTAAAGGAGAGTATTTCCTCTAACCCTTATGGGTATTAGGGAAATCACAAGATCGTTCCTTTACTTCAAAATAATTAAATTAACTAATAACATTAATTAACATTTACATGTACAATGGATTGATATTGAAAAATAAAAAAGGGGAAGGAGATTGATTGGGGATTTGGATTTGAAACTTGGATTTAGATTCCAAACTTGCCTATGTACCTCATTGAATGGAGATCAAAACCCACGTAGTTCATTCCATGGTGAGGTGGAAGGGTTTAAGGATCGGTCAGATTCGATTGGATTGATTTGATTTGGGGTTTGAGTGAGGGTAAGAGATTATACCTTCTTTTTGGATTTGTGTGGTGGGAGAGTGGTTTTGCAGGAGCGGAGTTTCGTTTCGTAAAACGAGGTTAGTTAAAAAAAAGGAAATTAATTTGATTGGTTGTTTAGTTACCCAATTTTTAATTAATTAAAAGGATTATTAAATTAAAGTGATTAATTAATCAAATTGAGTTAAAGATTGATTAAGACTAATTAATTAAAATTGAAGAGAAATTAATTAATTAATTAGGGTGATTACTCAAAATGAGTGTGAGAAGAGAGCAAATGGATAGTTATCAACAAATGCTCAAGGGGTGAATTGAAATGAGGAGTGGAGGGAGGTATTTATAAGAGATGAATGTGGGTTGAAAAGACCAAAAAAGGCTGAAAAAGTGGGCTGAAAGAGGGGTAAAATTGGAATTTCTGGGCACAGGGGTATAGCAGCGAGAGCGATCTACGGACCCATGTTAGAATTGCGCAGTTCCGCGCCAGAAATTCTCGGCGGCCGCCAAACAGGTTCGCAGATCCGTCAGTGAGGCTGTGGATCCGCTAGCCAATCCGGCGGCCCTGACGCGTCGTACTGACAAGTGTCAGGCGTGTCAGTGCGGATGCGCTAGATTGGGCGCAACGGCCGCAAGGAGTCTAGCCCGTCCTCCAGCCTTCCTTGCGGCGGCCGCGAGGACACCTCGCAGACTCGTGCAAGTGGCCTGTGGATCCTCGTGAACGTCTGCATGGCAGTTTGACTTTTTTGGGTTTTCAGTCTTCCCGGTGGGTTTTTGGGTCAGTTTGAGGGGCTTCCGGATCAATTTTCGGAGTATTCTAAGTACTGAAAAATTACCGGTTAGTAGCGGTGAATCCGAAATTAATTATCATTGTAGTATATTCCTGAAAGCCAAATATTTGCTCCGGGAGCGCTGCCCCCTGCTCCCCCACAAGGGGTGCTGCCCCCTTGACCCCTGCCCACTAACCAGCTAACGGTACCGCTGTACTGGCTCTGCGTAGTGCACTAAATTTAGCAGGTATCAAGTTGCGGCAACATTTTAAGGGTGCAAAATTAAGGGTTCACACCTTCCAAATCAATTTGGAAAGCACTGTTCCTCCAACCAAAGTCATTATTTGATAAATGATCACTATGAGTCAGACTCAATAAAATTTGATCAATATGCTTTCCTTCTTTATATATTATATATATAATAACTAAAGTGATTAGGTTGATGATACCGCCGGTAGAAAACTACTTCTGTAGAGTTACTGAGTTCTTAATTTCTTCTTTCAGAATTTGGAGTGTCTCTCATTATACCAGGTTTTCAAATTTTCAAAATTCTTTTTTTTTTTTTTAAATTTTCCACGTGAACAAAATTGGCTTGTCCTTTTTAATCCAATCAGCATTGCCATATTACCTGCTATGTGGTGTCAAGTCAAACTATTCATTACTCGCAAAATACTCGAATTCGACTCGATTCTAATAGAGTCAAACTTGAACTCGAGTAGTTCGAGTAACTAGTCGAGCCGAGTTCAAGTATTATAACACTCGATTTGAGTGGTTCGCAAGCCTAATCAAGTATTAATATTTTATATAATTTTAAATATATTTTATATTATATACGGATAAGGTTCAATTTTGACCCTAACGTTTGGACCATATAGCACATCAGCATCTGATGTTTTCGAAGGCTCAATTGGGCCCTCCAAGTATTCAAAATCTTTAAATCAGGCACAAAAATTAACGCCTCACTAACCAGCCTTTTATAACCATTTGTGGGGCCCACTTTTATTATCTTCTCTCTCCTGCGTGGAATTAAATATAATTAATTAATCAACAAACAGCTCTCTCATCTGTTTGTGGGGCGCGCAAATTAACTTTTATCACAATCACTCATTTAACACTCTCAACAAACCCTAATTACTAATCTCAATCATCTATCTGTCTCTTTCAACAAATACTTCCTTTCTCTTTAGTTAAAAAATTCTCTCTATTCTTTCTCTAGACTCTCACCATATTTACTCCTCGAAATCTCTATTTCGAAGTGGAATGTCAGTATAAACTTGAAAGCTATTGTTAAAGGTACTTTTTAATAAAGTGTTGTTCGGTTCTGTGCATGTGGGGTTTGTTTATGGGTATGCATGTGGGGTTTGTTTGTGGGTATGCATGTGGGGTATAAGGGAGAAAATGTCTACTGATCTCATTTGTTTTCTTATATTATATTCTATTGTCTTATTTCGAGTTAGTGGTCCAAAGTGAAGATTAAAAAATTTGAGGGTTGACTTTATTAAACAATAAAAAATTATTTAATCGTATGTTTAATATAATTAAACAATTGGTGCTTTTGAATTTAAAATTAGGGGTTTATTGGGTAATGAAAAATTAGGAATTTTTGTGGTTGGAATTGGGTGTTTAATTGGGTAATGAAAAATTAGGGATTTTTGTGGTTGAAATTGGGGGTTTACTGTTAATGCAAAATTAGGGATTTTGTATTTGAAATTGGGGGTTTAATTGTTCATGAAAATTTTGGGATTTTGTGTTTGAAATTGGGGATTTACTAGGTAATGACAAATTAGGGCTTTTGTTATTGAAATTAAGCGGTTTACTGGGTAATGAAAATTAGGGTTTCTGTAAGTCAAATTGGGGGTTTATTAGGTAATTACAAATTAGGGCTTTTGTAATTCAATTTTGAGGCTTTTGTAATTATAGTGTCACTTTATGGAATGAGTTAATTTGTAAACGTGTGTAATTAATTTTGCATAAACTATATAATTGTAATTGTTTGCCATTAGCTTTCTTGATTAAAAATTGTAATTGTTTGGAATTAACTGTCTATTTTCCTTATTTGTAATTGGTTGCAAATAAGTGTCTAATTTTTTTTTTCTTAAATTGATAGAATGGATGATACAGTGGATATGAGTGGGTGTTTGAACCTAAATTACAGTACATTAATGGTAATGTTGATAGATTGTGTGATTATGACATTGATTTCTTGGATGTTGATGGTATTAAGGTTAGATATCAAACTGTCTTAGGTTTTAAGAATGTGTCCGATATTTGTGTGCTTGAACCATGAAAGAATTTGAATGATGGGTGTAAGGCCTCACCCGAACGCCCCTCCCCTCGTTTGGAAAAAAAATGTGCCTTAAGGAAAGGCGAGCAATTTTTAAAGGAGTTTAGGTACGAGTTTCGGTACTCAGGATTGGAAGCGGCTATCGCCTTGGAAAATTGATTTGATTTGATTTTTTAGAAAAAGGATTCAAGAGTCACCACTCTAATTTATTTAAATGAAAAAATTAAGGAAAAACCCAATTTGACTCAAATTCATTAATCTTTGATGAATTTACCTAAGGATAAATCACTAATTTTCGAACTAGGTTGAGTTTGGGAACTAGGTTTTTGATTTTAAATAATCTCAATTTGACTTTTAAATTTGATTTAACTTTTTTAAAATTGATTTCATGGATGACAAGTATTAATTGCAATTTAAGGTGCATAAACAAGATATAATTATGAATGCATGGAAAAAAATAAAGAGCAAGTAATTAAATAATTGCAATAATTAAAATTTACAAGAAAACATATTTGATTGGGATTTGGATTTGAGACTTGGATTTAGATTCCAAACGTGCCTACGTACTCTATTGGATGGGGATAAAACCCACGTAGTTCATTCCACGGTCAAGTGGAGGGGTTTAAAAATCGGTCAGATTTGATCGGATTGATTTGATTTGGGGTTTGAGTGAGGGTAATGGATTATGCCTTCTTTTTTGAAATTTGTGGTGGGTGAATGATTTTACCTGATCGGAGTTCCGTTTTTGGAAATGTGGATTGGATTAAATTAACCTTTTAAAGGAGATTAATTTAAAAAGGATTAATTACTCAATTTTTAATTAATTAAAATAATTAATTAATTAAAGTGATTAATTAATCGAAATGAGTGAAGATTAAATTAAAATTAATTAATTAAAAATCAAAGAGAGTTTTAATTAATTAGAGAGAGAGAAACAGTAGTAGAAAATTCGATACTAACTCTTGATGTAATTTAAAATGAAAAATGGAAGGGCTATTTATAGGAAATGAAAATGGGTGAAAAGACTAAAAAGGGCTAAAAAAGTAGGTTAAAGAAGAGGCAAAAACAGAATTTCCCGTGGATCAGCATTAGGTTTGCTCGGACGCGGGACGTCTGGTGCGTCCGTGAACATCCCTCGTGGCGGGTGTGAGGCTGCCTCGTGGACCCACGTAGGTGGCCTGAGGATCCGCAGGCCTGCCTCGCGGCCACCCACGTGGCAGCATGACAGTGGGGTCCTCGGGTCAGTTTTATGGGCTTTTCGGGGCTTCTGGGTTAGTTTTCGAGATATTCTAAAATCTGAAAAATTATCGGTCAGTGTCAGTGAATCCGAAATTAATTATCGAACATTTTGACAGTCAGTTTTAAAAAAAAATTTGTCAGTTTCGAGAAAGTGTTGTCTGGTACAGAAAATATGGTTAGGATCGGAAAAGTGATAGTGGAACCGTAGTATCGGCTCTACGTAGCGCACTAAATTTAACAAGTGTCAAGCTGCGGCAACATCATGAGAGTGTAAAATTGAGGGTCCACAATGGGTTAATATTAATTAAAGATGACAGGTCAATTAGGAAATTGTTAAATGCAGTTAAGGGTAATAGTTGGGTTAGAGAGATTGATGTGTATGCTACTTATGAATTAGATGTTCCTATATTCCAAGATAACACCTTATATTTAGAAGCACCACCTATAGTTCACCCTGTTGATGCACCAATAGTTGACCATGTTGATGTACCTGTTGATGTACATGTTAATGAGTCAGTGGCTGACTGTAACATAGCCACACAATGTAGTTACTTTAATGTGGATCAAGGGCTTAGTTCAGTAGGTGGTACAACAACTAATGAGGGTGTGGGGCAAGAGTCTGTAGGTGTAAATGTTGATATTAATGAAGGGACAAATGCAACTAGTATCAGCAGTGATGATGATAGTGAGGAGAGTGAGAATGATGATGAAAGTGAGGATGATAGTGATGAAAATGAAGATGATGATGCTAGTGATGATTCTATTACATATGATGTAGGTAATGAGGTTCCTAGGGAGAGGGTCAGTTACAATGAGAATGATGGGTTGCCCTTTTTTATGCTTGGCATGTCTTTTGCCAATACTAAAGAGGCAAGGGAAGCCATTGCAAGATATGCAGTGGCTAAACAAGTTGAGTTAAGACTAAAACCTAATGAGCCATATAGGATTAGGGAAAAATGTATAACTGACCCTGGCTGCCCCTTTGTTATATTAGTTTCTAAAAATGGTGATAATTCAGGTATATGTGTCAAGATATTGAACCCTGAACATAATTGTTATAAGAGATTTAGAAACTCATTGTGTACAGCCAATTTTTTAGCTAGACATATGAAGGCTAGGTTGTACAAAAATTCTAAAATTAAGATTAAAGATCTAAAAGCTCAATGTGAAGATGAATTAAAAGTGAAGGTTAATATGTCAATGTGTAAGAGAGCAAAAATAATAGTAAAAAAAGAACTTAGTGGGAGCTACAAAGTTGAATTTGGGTACCTAGAGACTTATGCAGCAGCCTTGAAAAGAAGTAATCCAGGGAGTTTGACAGAAATTGATTTGTGTAAAAAAAGTTTAGAAGAAGGGAAGAGGGTTTTTAGTAGAATATTCATTTGTTTCAATGCATTGAAACAAAATTAGAAGAAAGGGTGTAGACCAATTATAGGTTTAAATGGATGTTTTTCTGAAAGGGATGAGTAAGGGACAACTTTTAGCTGTTGTGTGTAAGGATGGAGATGACTAGATGTTCCCCATAGCATGGGTAGTGATAAATAAGGAAAACTTCAATAATTGGAGATCGTTTCTGCAGTGGCTTGTGATAGCTTTGGATATTGGAGATGGAAGTACACTAACAGTCATATCTGATATGCAAAAAGTATCAAACTCATTGAATTTATGTTTTATTTGTTTTTGATGTGTATTTTAAATATAATAACTAATGTTTTTGTTATATTTGGTTGAGTTATGCAGGGTTTAATTAAAAGTTGTAGATAGGGTCCTCCCCAAAGCAGAGCATAGATGGTGTGCTAGGCAC
This sequence comes from Vernicia montana, assembly GCA_949750685.1. NCBI lineage: Eukaryota > Viridiplantae > Streptophyta > Magnoliopsida > Malpighiales > Euphorbiaceae > Vernicia > Vernicia montana. The sequence goes on from CATKHJ011167507.1 coordinate 7,141, forward strand.
ATCTATGCTAATTGGTCCAAAAAATGGAGAGGGGGAACTTTGAAGAAGTTGTTCTGGATGTGTGCATGGAGCACATTTGATGAAGAATTTGAAGACAATTTGAAGCAATTAGGGGAGTTGAGCAAAACAACAGCTTTTGATCTCATTAAGTATGCTCCACATAAATGATGTAGAGCATACTTTAGTAGCAGAAGCAAATGCAATATGGTAGATAACTATATAGCTGAGAGCTTCAACTCTTGGATAAGAGATGCAAGACACAAAGCAATTGTGAGTATGCTTGAAGATATAAGATTGCAGTGCATAACTAAGCTTAGGGATAATAAAAAGGCATTAGATAGATGGAAGTATGAATTCAGTGCTAGTTGTATCTCTCTGTATCAAGATAACAAGCATGCAACTTCAAGGTGTGAAATAATTTTCCATAATGATATGGGATTTGAGATACAAAAAGGAGAAGACAAGCACACTGTGTTTATAGACATAAAGTTGTGTACTTATAGGTCATGGGATCTCACAGGAATCCCATGTGCACATTCCATTTGTGCACTGTATCACATGAAAATACATCCAATGACTGAGATTTCTCAGTGGTACAACAAGCAAACTTATATTGATACATATGAGAATGTGCTGCAACCTGTACCTGGGAAGAGATTCATGAGAATTGAGGAGTTTGAAGGAATGAAACCTCCACCTATTGAGAACATACTTGGCAGACCAAGGAAGAAAATGTTAAGGGGATCTAATGAGCCCAATAGGAATACTAATCCTATCAAACTTTCCAAAAAGGGTCAACAACAAAAATGTGGAATATGCCATCAAGAAGGGTATAATAGAAGGATATGTCCATAGCAACGTAGGGTCAGTCTATTAAACTTTAATTTTTTTTTGTTTTTTATTTAATTTTTTATTATTGATGAATTGATGTTCTCATATATATGTTTTAATTTGTTATAAGGCACCAAGAGATGAATCATATGCTGCTCAAGGCCAAGCTTCAAACTCTACAAATAATCAACAACAGCAAATGGTGAGTCACTTATTAAATTGTTCACTGATTTCCATTTATTTTATTTTTTTGGTGATATGTTATACATGCTATAATTGTTTTAATTTTACATTAGGCTCCAAGAGATGAAACATTTGCATCTCAAAGGCTATCTTCAAATACTTCAATGGGTCAACAACCTTCATCAACGCAGCAATCTGCTTCAAGTATTCAACAACCAAGACAAAGACAGTAAGAAAACAGAACATAGCCACTTGTCACATCTGCCCCTATTAGATCTTCACAGTATAGAAGACCTATTACTAGGGGTTTTGGTGTTATGGTTGATGAAGTGACTGGTAAAAGTGTAATGAATGTAAGTATTATATTTCTATATTGCATTTTCAAGTTGTTGAATGAGTATTTGTTGTTGAAATTTAGTATATTTGTAATTCAATGTGTTTGCAGCCTGGTATGTCTACTCAGAGGGTGATTGATGTTGGAATTGAACCTGAAATTCAGGACACAAATCCTGTCACAAGATTTCCTATTCCATTTGAGAGAGAAAGATTAGGCAGTCTAGGAATAAGACTTCAACAAGTAGTAGCTCAAGGAATATCAACTTCACTGATGATGGATCAAATGTGACATATGCAACTAACCTGCCATTTAGACCTTTAGGCTTACAATGGCAAGGAGCCCCATGCATAACTGGAAGACAGTTAGAAGTAGAAAGAGAAGGATTGATTGGACAAAAGTACTACAAAAGGAAAAATGCAGCCAATTGAATGATCTAAGTTGGATAAGAATTTGTTTTTGTTTTTGATTTTTTTGTGTTATGAATTTTTTTTGTTGATAGATGATTCTGGTTTGCAGAAGTTCCAATAGGAACTGGAACTTAACACTTATGGTTCAAGTTCCATAGAAACTTTTTTATTACAGGGTTATTTTGTTCTTTTTTTTCTTTTGTACAAGTTGCATGAAAACTTTTTTATTCTGATGCTCATTATAATGTTTTGTACAAACAGGAATTTAAGTATCAATATGTAATAACCCTCATTATATAAGCATACTGTGCTTTTTAATACATTGATAGTTATTTACTCCTAAATTGTTATTCTAATATTATTACATAAAAATTTTTAAGCAAATATATACAGGATTCAATATTTTAACAAATTGAATTACTTCTGCAAATTTGCAGAACTCAAATGTATAAAAGAACTAACAATATAAATGAACTTAATTGATGCACTTGCTTCTACAAAATGAACTCAACTATAGAGTACAAACAAACAAACCCTCTTCATTAGCTAAATTTCTAATTCAAAATCAATAAAAATCTAATAGCAACAATATCATACCCGAAAAAAAAAAGTATACTTAACAATTAAATCATTGCAGTATACTAAATACTAAACAAAAGTATAAATCATTGGACTACATTTTTTCATAAATTATCCAACAACAAAGAAATTATCTATCAATTACAAAATATAATATCATTCTTTCATTTTAACTACAAAATAAAATAAAATTATCCAAGACACAATAGTAACAACAAAAGCTTATGTTCTTCTTCTTTTGGCCCTTCTAATTTCTTCATCCCCTTTTTTTTTTTATGAACTTTCTTTGACTTCTTTAGATTTGCCCACAAATCACCCACTGCATCATCAATGCTACCCCTCCCTTTCTTCTCCAATTCAGTTATTTCACTTCTAAGCATCTCATTCTCCATTTTGAAATTGTTCAACACCTCCTTTGCCTGATCAGTCATAGGTCCATCATACCATTCAAAGAATCCACATGAATGGTTCTTCAGAGGATTAGGCTACCAATTCAACACATACATTAAAAAAATTACAAAGCATATGAATCAAAGATAGTCTACAATTGATTTTACAAACTTACATTCCAAAATCGACAGCCAAAGTATCTCCTTCCTGGGTTTTTTTCACTCCATGACGTCTTTTTAGGAGCTTTAAGTCTTCTTCCATATCTTCTACATTTACAATATCTAAGTGGTCTTTTATAATCTTATTCAACAAATTTTTGCCCAGAATCTGTGTGTACAGTGTGAATGAAGAAGAAGAAGCCATTCGATTATGAGAAGAATAAGAAGAAGATGCGGCAGGGATAACAAATCCAATTTTTCCCTTCTGAATTTAATTTCAATTGCAATTTTAGAGTTCTTGATTTGGGAGAAAATATTATGAAAAGAGAGAGAAAGAAGTGTTTTCCAACGGTAATATCATTCTATTTGTTTTATAGAAGGAGAGAGAAGAGTTTAATTCCACATAGAAGAGAGAAAATAACAAAAGTAGGCCCCACAAACGGCTGTAAAAGGCTGGTTAGTGAGGCGTTAACTTTTGTGCCTGATTTAAAGGTTTTGAATACTTAGAGAGTCCAATTTAGCTTTCGAAAATATCAGGTGCTGATGTACTCTATGACCCAAATGTTAGGGTCAAAATTGAACCTTATACCTATTATATATAATAATTTACTACTTCGATATTGAGTTCAAGTTTATCTGAGCTTTATTTTGATATTATTAAATAATTTTATTTATTTTTTTTAATTATAATCGAGTTTAATAAAGTCGAACTCGAGTATTTTGAGTATTAGTTCGAATCGAATTCGAGCTTTAAAAATGAAAATTCGGTCTAGCTTGAGTCGATTTTTGAGTTTTCTAATTAAGTCGAGTTTGAGCTCAGCATAACATCGATTCGACTCGGCTCGGTTACACCCTAATTAATGATAGGTGAAAGCTCTCACTAGCACTTCCATGGCATCCCCACATGCTAGTGAAATAGTTGAAGTACTAAAAAAAAAATGGAGTCCAAAAGCAACCAAATCTGCCTCACAACTAGTGCTTGGACTTGTTGATGTGCTGAATTTGGATTTTGAAAATATCAAATTCTTTAGAGGTTCAACTTGTTGGACTTGCAGTTTTATTCATAAATTGCGGCCCCAAACCTGATCTATAATTAGTCCAATAATGCTTGCATAGTTGATAATGCCAACTCTCTCCTTTGGTTCTAGCCACCTATGAGCTAATGGTTCTAGCTACGTGGATCAAAAGAAAGTTTTTTCTCCTGTCTTCAAAATAATATAATGGGAGAAAGGTACAAATAAGCCCAGAGGTATGCCAATTTGGTCAATTAAACCCTTCTTAAATTTTTTTGGTGCAATTAATAGAAATGGCAAAATCCGATTCGCCTCGACTAAAAACTCATCCCTGTCCCGAATTTGATGGAGAATTCTCGTCCCGTCTATGGTAATAGGGCGGGGATGGGATTGAGTCTTCCCGCCCCGATCCCCACCTCAATTTTATAAAATCAATATATATGTTTTTTTTATTATAATTTCATATTTCATATATATATATATATATATATATATATAAATTATTAGTTTTATTTAAAATTATATTATTTAGTATTTAATTATATTATTATTATTTAAATATTAATTAATAATATATAAAATTTAACATAAATATGTATAACATTTTTATCAAAATATATAAATTATGAAATTTTAACATTAATAAAATTATAAAAAAAATAAATGGGGATCCCCGTCCCCGAACTCGATTTACCCCGTCCCGAACCCGATTTACCCCGCCCCATCTTTGTCCCTACTGTTCATAAAACGGGAACAGAAATCTCAAAACCCATCCGTCCCATTCCGTCCCGCCACGTTATCATTCCTAGCAATTAAGGGTTTTTAATAGAAAAATTAACTTCCGTTAGTCAAGTAGGCCATTTACAATTCTGCCCTTTGTCAATGGAAGAACTAAATAGTTCCATTGAGAGTAACTTGGTCATTTCCAAACTCTAAGAACATAGACCAAATTTACAAGATTGCCCTCATCTTCTTCAACCTGGCATCTGCCAACAGGAATCCATATCTCACACGTACTGTACAAATTTAAAGAAGTCATCTGCCAACAGGAACCCATATCTGACACGTACTGTACAAATTTAAGGAAGTTGTTGAAGGCTTGAAGACTCATTGGTCCAGCTCTTTATGTAAGAGAGAGTGAAAAAGCCTTAGAGAGCTTAGAGAGAGAAATTTATTTTTTTCATATATATTTTCTTTTAGAGAGAGATTGTGGAGTTTTCACGTTTTGTAGCTCTTAGGTTGCAAGAGCTCATTTCTTTCTCTTCTTATTTTTTGGTTATTTCTTTGTTTGTATTTGTAGAGGTTAAAAACAACAGTATCAACATCAAAACGAGCAAAGCAGTTTGACTGTTAAATCTGTCCCAACTTTACATTTCTCGATCTGGGTCTCAAGTCTCAACAAAGTTCTCTCTCTCCCCTCTAATTTAGAGTTCAAGCTCCAGTTGTAAGCTTACTTGATCTTCAATGTGTTGTTCTTGATTATTTTTGTCTTTTTTTTTCAGATTTTTTTTTTGGTACCCAGTTGTTGAATTCGGTGGATGTATTTCTTTGATTGCTTGCATTTTAGTTGTTGGGTTTTTGCGATTTCATTGAGAGAACTTTGGGTATGGATGTATTTCATTGAGAGAATTCGGTGGCATGTATTTCATTGAGAGAATTTTGGGTTATGGGTGTATTTCTTTGATTGCTTGCATCTTAGTTTTTGGATTTTTGCGATTGTGCTGTTTTGATGGTACCCAGATAGAATGGCTAGTCTTTTTGTGCAATTTGATGCAAAATTTTGAGACTGTGAATTGGTATCTTTGCTTAAAAGTGGTTGGGTTTTTAATAACTTGCATTTTTAGGTATTGGCGTTTTGTTTTTGTTGTTTACTTGAAGATGCCTAGATGAAAATGTCTTGCTAATTATGCAATTTGAGCTGAATTCATGGTATGTTTAGGTTACTTATTTGAAATTGTGTTGTTTGTTTTGTTTTTTTTTTATAATCAATCTAACATTCTAAACCTTTTTGCTGCATCATTTCCTTTTCCATGTTGCTCGAGATTCTATGGTTTAGTTCTTATTCAAATGTGGGGATTTTGTTTTAGAATGTTGAATTGGATAAGCTATTAAATGATCCTTTTCCATTTTGCTTTTATAACTCTGGAGTTCAATTCTCAAGTAATTAGCTGTAGTCTCAAAATTTATAAGTTCATGTCTTTTTGGATGTATATTTCCTGTGAACTGCTGCATTCAAATCTGGCCCACTTGACGGAAGTTAAGTTTTGCGTTTAATTTGGGTCTATTTGGACCCAATTTAAAAAAAAAAAAAAAAAAACAACAACCTTAATTGCACCAACAAATTTAAAAAGGGTTTAATTGACTAAGTTGGGATACCTCAGGGGTTTATTTGTACATTTTTCCTAATATAATTGCTATAAATTATAAAATACATAAAAATATAAAAATAATGATTAATAATGCGATAATTAGTAATAAAAATACATTTTTCCTAAGCATTACATTCCAAGAAAACAAATCTCTGTGAGGCATTTTATCAAACATGTTATCTGCAAGATCAAACTTGCCATGTGACAAGTACCTAGAAATCATTGCATTATAAGAGACTGTGCTTCGACGGGCCATGGAGTTAATTACTCAAAGTGCAGAGTCATAAAATATGGGCCGTTAATTTAGATTACTAATTTTTAGACTGAATTATAGCTGTTGATATATTTTGGTAAATTTGGTCATTAGATTTGGAGTAACTCCAAGGATTGATCTAGGCCATTGATTTCTTTTATTTTTATTTTATTTTATTTTAGGCACCTCTAAACCTGACCATACCTTCTTCTTCATTGAACAAAGAGCATTGTTCCACAACTATGGCAGGTGATGCTCTTATGTGGTTTATTATTGATGCAAATCAATAAGAAGTTGGACCATACACGACTTCTGAGATGCACAGTGAGTATTGTTTAACTAATGTTGTTATTTGTCATTGGTGTAGTTATCAGTTTATGCACAAAAAAGGCTTGAATTGTTTTATTGAATGAAAAGGATGGGAATAGAGTTGGTATTTTCTTTGTCCTCAAAATTTACATTTCTTGTTGATTTTTCAATGTGAGAGCTCAAATTTACCCTGGAGAATTTCAATTCTCACAGTTTCAAGATAGTTGTTTCCATGTAACTCGTCCAATTGGTCTAATGAGCTATTAAAACGTCTACTTTGATTCTTTGTTGCGCCTACACAGATCATTTCTTAAATGGATACCTTTCATTAGAGACTCTTGTATGGTGTGGAGGAATGCTTGTCTGGCAGCCATTATCATTCATACCTGAATTGATACTAGGATCTTCTCAAAAGAGAGCTGATTTTTCTCTAGCAGGTGAAGATTGTTCTTTAATAGTATTTCTTTTTACTTGGTTTTTTTTGTTTCTCCTTGTATTGTTCTTGTTATTATTATTATTACTTCCTTTGGAAGATGGGTGGGATATGGAGGGAGGAGGAGTTTAGGGTGTGGGTTCACTGTTGTCATAAAACAGTTTGGGTGGTTGTGAGGCTTGTTTGAAATAGAAAAAAAATTGGGCTTTCATGAGGCCTAGACCATTAACTTGAACTGGCCTTACCTTTTATTCAACAATGGTGATATCCAAATTCCAAACAGTCGCAACATTTCCACGGTCTCCCATTTAACTCCTACTTCCTAGTTTTCCTTCTCTCTTGAATTATTTTGTTTCTACAAGAACACACAGTGAAACGATGTTATCCGTACATAGTTCCCAAGGTCATGCATATCAACCACCAAAATCCTATGAACAACCTTTTGTTTAGTTTCATTACTACCAATAGATGAGTATAAGATATATTTTGGTTAATTAGCATGGACCCAAAGTGATACAACGTTTTTGGATGTTTGGTTTTTGTTTATATCATATTTCATCTTGGAAGTAATTTACTAGTGCCACAATAATGCATAGTTGAAGTTGGATGTGTGACTAATTAGTGCCCTAAAATATATATCATAGGTTTAGTTGTTAGAGTTTTACTGCTTGATACGAATGAATAGTTGAATATACAAAAAGAACATAATTTCATTTTGCGCTGATGTGGATTCAGTTGTGATTTTTAGGTCTGCATTTTGTCTTATATTATTTTTTAAATAATGAGTGGCTCGGTGTCCCCAACTAGCTTTGGATTTTGGCTTACTTCTTCTTGTTGTGAGTCACTCAGTGTGTCATGTCTTTTGTTTAAGAGTGATTGGTAGGCAAATGATGTGTCTCCATATGATTTTCACTCTGAGTTTATTTGGTGCATACATACTTTGAATTTTTTTGTTTGAATTAGAAAGATAGGAAATTATATTTTAAAAATTGTATGCTGGAAATAACTCAGAGCCAAAAGGGAGTTCTACTACAATAGAGGGAGTTGTTATATTTTCAGCGAAGATCAACAACATACTGGACCTAATACATGTTCTAAACTTCGTGATGAGTTTTATATCTTTTTTCTGAATATTATTGTCAGTTGTTGATGTATGACGTTTTGAAATGTTGGATAGTTGTCTTGAAGTGCTTTTTCACCAAGAATTGGACTGTTTTGTTGAATGAAGATGAGTAAGGAACAAAATATAGTTGTTGCTTTGCTCTGTCGTTAGACTTAAATTTGTTGTTGATGTTTCAATGTAAGAGCTCAAATTTTTCCCTAACAAAATTTCTCTCTTTTCTTGAAATTCAGTTCTACCATCAATATTAAGGTTTCAGGAAAAAAATTTCCATTTGTAACTTGTCAAATGAACTATTGAAACATGTACTTGTATCTACAATGAACATTTCTTAACAAGATTAAGAACGTAGTTACAGAAGGAAGAGTTGATAGTACTGGGAAGAGGAAACTGTAGGACATGCAAGCTGATGAGAAGGAAATGCGACCAAGTAAAAAAGACAAGCATGATGATAAAGTTTTCTCTCTCCCTCTGTCTTTATTTTGTGTCTTATAACTATTGGAAGATGCCTTTAGGATTTTCTTATTACCTTTTTGTACTTTTAGGTTTCGTTTGTCCTATAATGCCATCATCATCAATTATTTTGGGCAATAGAATGAAGACATACTAACTATTACAAATGGTGACTTTGAAAAAAATAAAATGGTGTCATTTTCATGATGAACTCTCTAGCATGATTATGTTTCTGGTTGTGCTAATGCTCTTGTTTGTTTTGTTACTTTTGTAGGAAGCTAGTACACAAGTTTATGTAACTAGGTTATCTTCTAATGTCACCGCTGAAAAAGTAACTCATGGATACAATTTAATTTTATTTTAATAAAGTTGTGTAAGAAAGAAACTCATTTTTGAAATTTTATTTCAGGTAATGAAATAATTTTCCAAGTTTGGGGAAATTATAAAGGTAAGTATGTCTTATTTACAAATGCTTGGTTCAATTCATGGTTTTAGGATCCATGTTTCTTTGTTCTCGAGAAGCTATATTTCCACTATGGGAATTTTGCAACTTATGTTAAACTTTTGTCCTATCATATCTGCAACAGAGGATTTGTCTCAGGTTAACCATTCTTGATAACTATCATGGAAGCTAATCTTGTTCAAATAAACTCTCCCCAGGGGTGGGGATGGGGTATGCAAAGTTGAACAAAGCAGGGAAATAATTTCCTTTTTCGTTTTTCAGGTTTTGACCATTTTCTATGAACATGTGTCAGAGTTTCTATTTATTGGATCGTTTATTAGACATGTTTAAGATGCACTGTATAGTGATCTATGGGTTGATAAAAGTTGAAAACTATGATATAAATTGGATAGTATTGAAATTAGCATGAAGAGATATTCTAGAGGACATCTTTCAAAACTCTTAGACGAATGTAGAATGTTTATACTTCCTTATATTCATGTATCCATAAAATCTAATGTTTGAATTGTAAATCTGATGAGTGAAATTGAAAGCATAAAGGATCTTGAAGGAGAACTTTGTTTCAAAATATTTGCCGACAAAGAGACAAGCACTAATTACATGTGAAGGTAAATTTTATATCTTGTTCTTGAGCCTGTGAAATATCAATATTTTTATGCTTATGTATATTTCTATGACTGTACACTAGGAAGTGTCAGTTGATCAAGCCATTTAAATTATGCATGGGGGACCTTTACATATGGGTGGCACAAACGCTACATCAGTCAGCGGAGCAAAGATGGAGCAGATAGGTAACAAATATAATCTGATATTTCATGTTTTCATCTTCAAATAAGCCAATACTTGCTAAATGTTTTCACATTTTCTCTTTTTGTTGGCTTATTTTTGAGGTTAAGGTGGAATGCAATGTAGCATAATGTGACACTTCAAGTTAATGTTTCAAAGTATAAAAGAATAAAAAGTAAATTTCTTTACAATCATTCCAATTGAAAATCATGATGATCATTCTTAACCTCAGAAATGAGCCAATAAAAAGACAAAATGTAAAAACATTTAGTAAGTATTGACTTATTTGAAGATGGAAACATGAAGTATCAGATTATATTCGTTACCTATCTGTTCCATCTTTGCTCTGCTGACTGATTTAGCGTCTGTGCCACCCATATGTAAAAGTCCCCCATGTATAATTTGAATGGCTTGATCAACTAACACTTCCTAGTGTACAGTCATAGAAATATGCTCAAGCATAAAAATACTGACCATCACATTTCACAGGCTCAAGAACAAGATAAAAAATTTACCTTATATATGTAATTAGTGCTTGTCTCTTTGTCGGCAAATATTTTGAAACAAAGTTCTCCTTCAAGATCCTGTATGCTTTCAATTTGACTCATCAAATTTACAATTCAAACATTAGATTTTATGGGTACATGAATATAAGGAAGTATAAACATTCTAGTTTTTTTAAGCATTCGTCTAAGAGTTTTGAAAGATGTCCTCTAGAATCTCTCATCATGCTAATTTCAATATTATCCAATTTATATCAGAGTTTTTAACTTTTATCAACCTATAGATCACAGTACAATGCACATCTTAAAATTTGTCTAAGAATGTGTAAACGATCCAATTAATAAAAACTCTGACACATGTTTACAGAAAATGATCAAAACCTAAAAACGGAAGATTGAAATTATTTCCTTGCTTTGTTCAACTTTGCATACCCTACCCCCTCCCATGGGGATAGTTTATTTGAACAAGATTAGCTTCCATGATAGTTCTAAAAAATGGTTAACCTGAGACAAGTCCTCTATTGCAGATATGATAGGACAAAAGTTTAACGTAAGTTGCAAAGTTCCCATTATGGAAACACAACATCATGAGAACAAAGAAACATGAATCCTTAAACCATGAATTGAATTAAGCATTTGTAAATAAGACATACACTTACCTTTTTAATTTCCCCAAACTTGGAAAATTGTTTCATTACCTACAATAAAATTTCAAAAATGAGTTTCTTATTAATTTTTGTGTTATATCATTTGTTGCATGAGTTTGCCTATTTATAGGTTGTACTCATGCATACCTACCAGGAGCAAGCCAATTCCATTTGGAATTGGCTTGCTCAATATTCAACAGGATTTGGCACTGAAATAAAACTGCTTTTTGACAAATCTTTCAGCACGTTTTTTTTTCTTTCTTCTTCAAAATTTTTTTCTTTCTTTCTACTTTGCATTACCAAGCTCCCTCCTCTATATACTTTACATGTTTTTCCAATACCAACATATTTATACCCATGCGACGCTAGCTCTCCTAGCGAAATTATGTTTGCTCCTGTACCAGGTACAAATTTCACATTGGAAATATTTTTGACAGCACCATTGTGGACTTTCAGGCGAACTCTCCCAACGCCTTCAATCTTTAGCTTCAATTTGTTTTCCACATTGATGTAGCCAAATTCTCCATCAGTATGTAAAGTATTAAACATAGCTCGATCTCTGCAAATGTGTACATCA
>CATKHJ011167758.1:0-15551 GCA_949750685.1 Vernicia montana
GCCTCACAAGTATGGTAATATATTTTTTTACTTACTGCTTTATCTCATTAGTGATTCCATTTTTCAGGAGAGCAGCACAGCAAGTGGTTCCTCAAGCATTAATTTTCACTTGAGGATTTTCTTATTAAAGTAAAGTTCCATTTGATATATGTGTATATGTATATGTTAAAGTTATTGTAGTAGCTCCATGGGTGTTAAAAGAGTATTGTAATTGATGTGTATATAGTAAGAGTTATATGGAAAGAAGAATATATATGAGTTAATTAATAAATACTATAATGCTATTGATAAGCATGTGATGAGAAGAATAAGTGTATATGTGCTCAAGTTCTGATCTTGGAATATGATATGATCTAATGTCATAAGATGATTATGGTTTAGTTGCATTATATTGTATTGGATTGTATAGTGTGTATGGATTTTATGGGTTTTCGGTGGCCTTATGCCTACTCATGCCTTAGAACTGTCGCGACTCAGAAATTGGGTTGTGACATGGCCGAATGAATTTAGGCCTAGGGTTCCAAGAATCTAAACTTATCTTCACAATTTCAAAATTCAATTCAACAATTCCATATCCAATTAATATACTCATATAATTAAACTAAATTAAGCATAAATCCTTGTCTTTCTTTTTGAACGTGAGCCACTTCTTCAAGGACAAAACATGGTGATTCTTTAGTTAATTGTTTAGCCTTAAATACAACTCACTATATCTATACATTTATAAGCCCAATAGCTCAATAGAACCATTAAAATAATATTAAACCATAAAATTTTCATATAGCCGAATGGTTTACAAAAATTCCTATATCCCATAGTCATGCTCTCATTATTTTAAAATGGGTTAACCACAATACCCAATTATCCTCCACTCAAATGAACCCATTATCATAATTTAAACCAAAAAATAGTTTTCCCCTCTCCCTTTAAGTTTAGCCGAAACATTCAATAGAAGGAAAAGAAAGAAAAGGTTCAAATATCCAATTAGGAAATCAAATTTCACACTTAGCATACTAAAATGAATAATTTTAATGAACAAGCTTACCTTGAATCTTATTCCTCTAATTTGGATGAGAGAGCCGAAATCTTTGGAAATAAAAATGATAAATATTTGTTTGAGTTTTAGAGAGAAGAAAGAAAGAAAGTTTACAGTAAATGAAGATAAGGATTTGATATATATATAATTTTTATATTTCTTTACCTATAATTTACATGGTGTACATTAACTAGAATTAGAAAAATCAATTTAATGGTCTTAAATTTTGTGGTAAAAAGATGACGAGAATTTCCCATATAAGCTAATTGTCACAGCCCAACTTCGCAACTATGACGGTTCTAAGGCATAGGTAGGTGTAAGGCCACCGAAAACCCATAGAACCTATCTAAACATACAATTTTCATGGCATCATAACAACTAACATATACACATCCCAAGATCAAAACCTGAACACATACACATATACTCATATGTCTCATCATATATATAAGCTAATACTCATAGTTAAATCCACATACATGCACTTACTCATAATTCTCATACATCTCATAATATTCTATAAATTCTCATAAGACAATATATATAACATCATCCAAGTAATTGCTCTTAAGGCCAAATGAATATCTCTCTCTACACTCATGGAGACTACAATATATTTCAATTACATTTAATAAATGAAGAAATTACATTGATCAAAATAGTTATTTAGGATGAAGAATGCCTGAAGAACCTAGCTGATAAACTTCTAATCTCTTGAAAAATGGAATCACTAATGAGATAAAGTGATGAGTAAAGAATATACTATCATACTTGTAAGGATAGGTGGTTCAAGACTAGCTCACAAGGATGGTAGGGCTCATAACTCGCCAAATGACTTATAATATAGCAAATGGTGTTCATATAACTCACAGATGTCAATAACTCGTATTATACAAGAATAGATATGTATATAACTCATAAAAGGAATAATAGCTCATAGATAGATGGAAATAGAAATCATTCTCATAAAATGTTTAGAGTAGAGGCACTTTATTAGCATACTCACCTTATAAAATAAGAGTAGAGACTAGATTAACATACTCTTTCTCGTAATAAGAGTAGAAGTTTTATTAACATACTCTTTCTCGTAATACATGAAACTAATCAGGTTTTATGTCTAGGATAATTTATCCTTCCTAGATATGGGTAGGATATTATACCCTATCCATTGGGTTACAATGTGCACAATGTCTGATGATTAACCCACATGAGTCAAAGATTTCCATTCCATTAAAGGTTATCAACGTATAGATAAATGTATTTAAGGTTCTTATATTCATAGGCATATAAACATTATATGGTTCTCAAAAGTAAATAACTCATATAGTTCACATGGTTCTCATAAATAATAAGAATTAGCAAATGACTAATTAAGAAATTATAAAGTTTCATGAAGCAATTATGGTTCAATAAACTATTCTCATACTCTTTTTCATGGTGGTTCATACAAGAAAATAGGCTTTATGCCTTAGGAATTCAAATACAAGAATAATAATATATTTTCTACTCACCTTAGTCAAAAAGAATCCTCTACAATCTCTTAGAAAATCCTCTATCACAGCAAGCAATGGGGATGATCACACCCATCACCTTCCTCATCAAGCCTTCTATGAGGAACTATATATAAACACATACAAATAACAAATATATATCAATTCATGCTCTTAAACATCGTACACATGCTAGACTCGTGATTCTTAATCCTATTCACTCCCCAAACATATACTCTTGTTAAGAAAGAAGAAGAAATAGGAAAGAAACTCAAAATCCTAACTTACCTCTTCTCAAATGCTTCAATAATGGAACAAGAACAAAGAGCTCTTGCATCCCTAGATCCTTAATTGATGAAGAAGAAGCAATAAATGAAGCTACTTAGCACTTAATGTGGGTGGGTTGGTGATTTTCTTAGAGAAAATAAGTTAGAAATTAGAAAATGGCGTTAAATGAAATTAATTGGGCTTAAATTCCTTTATATACCCGATTTCCCAATTTGGCCCCCGACATGGGTAACGGGCGTGACACTTAAGTCACCGGTGTGACTAGTCACTGTTCTCGCTAATTCACCCTTTATCACCGTTGTGACTTTGAAATTCACCGCCGTGAATTTCATCTGATAGCTATCATTTGAAATCCAATATTTTAGTCACCGCTGTGAATCCAAAGTTCACCACCCTAAACTTCATTTAGTAGCTACTGCTTCTTGTTCACCGCCATGAACTTTAAGTTCACGGGCATGACTCTGCTAAAATAAGCCCACTAAGAAAAACACAAGCTAAAAATCCAAGGTTCAACACTTAACCCACTCACACACTTAACATGTAACTCAAAACACACACATACACAAGAAATCAATCTCATAACTCATACATATGGACATAATGCAACTCATAGCACATATATACTCATGATACATAACTCTTAGCTCATTTACATTTTTATTTGAAAGCACATATGAACTTGGAGTATTACACTAATGTATTAGTGCCTCCTTTGCTATGCCAAATCCAACCATCACCAATCGGGTGGGACCCACTCTCTTTTTCATAATTTTTATTACTTAAATTTGGCGATTTTATTATTTTTCTTATTATTCAATTATATCCTTTCACACTATCAATTTCAAATATTTAATTTTAAATTAAGATATGACCACTTATTTACTAACAATTAATTTATATCTCTCATCTATAATATTGTAATATCCATGCATATAAACATCTAATTCATATCATTAATTTACATAAAAAAAAAAAGTTCCTACATAAAATTTCTCTAAGTTTCAAACCACACTTGTCACATCCAACCTTTGGTGATGTGATGGTCCTAGGGCATGGGTAACCATAAAGGTACCAACAACCTGTAGAACCCACATATTTGATATTGCACTACAATTAATATCATAAATTTTCATGAGCATTAGCAATCAATTTCAATTTGGCAGCTTAACAGCTGCATTTATAACAATACCCCAAGCTCACAACCTACATTAAAGAAGCACTTCCAATAAAAAACTATTATATTCTTAACTTCATATAGATCAATACAAATCTTCCCAATATTTAATCATCATTAATCACATCACATTGTATCAAATGTCAATTTCCGTATTCATTTTATTATATGACATTACAATTTCTAAACCATATAAAGAATTCAATTTAATCAATTATTACAATAC
Source organism: Vernicia montana (assembly GCA_949750685.1). Classification (NCBI taxonomy): domain Eukaryota; kingdom Viridiplantae; phylum Streptophyta; class Magnoliopsida; order Malpighiales; family Euphorbiaceae; genus Vernicia; species Vernicia montana. The sequence continues at coordinate 4,215 of CATKHJ011167758.1, forward strand.
TAAACCATTATAGTCTATGGAGCTCTAAATGATTCGACTTAAACAATAAGTTGTAAACACCTTACTTTCAGCGAAGTAATCCTAAGTGGAGATAGATACTTGAGATCCACTTACTGAGTCTGCTACTGAATTTAAAATAAAACATTATAGGGGTGTGAGATAAGCTTAGTGAATACTTACAATGAACAGGAAACAATATATGAATATATGTTTAATAATAAAATTATCAGCCTTTAAATATAACAGTATAGAAGAAATAATTTTTCGATGATAAAAAACAATTGAGGTTAAATATTAAAATTCCAATGAAACAATGAAGGAGAAACAATTTTTCAATGATCAATAACGATTGAGATTTAATATCAGAATTTCAATGTAGTAGTGTGGAAGAAACAATTTTTCAGATGATCAAAAGTAGTGGAGTGTCAATTTTTGGATTTCAATATAACACTAAAGAAGACACAATCGGGATCCAATAACGATGGTCAATATCAGTCGAAATTCAATACGATGATCAATAACACTCGGTTTTCAATAACAATAGTCAATAACAATAACAATGGTCTATGACAGTCAGGATTCAATATCTATGGTCAATAATAGTTGAGATTCAATAATATCATTTTAGCAAAAATCACAATCTTCGAAGTGGCGTGCTTCCCAATATAAACAGTGGAGTGGCGGTTGATGTCTTGCCCACGCATATCAGTAAATAGTAGAGTGGTAGCTATTGTTTTGCTCACTTATAACTGTATAGAGCGTAAGGCAGATAAGGTCTCACGACTAGGACCACCCCTCTTAGCTGAGGTGGATACATTATCCATATTCCTTGATCCTTCTTCGTGTGCACACAGTCTGATGTATTACCCATATTAGTAAGAGATTTCTGCTTTCAGCAATATAGTGTGATCACTTTGGGTCCAGTATGTAAGTTTTTCAATGTTTTAGATCAATAGTGTACAATAATGAATCAAATAAGGTTCAATGAAAGATGAGCAATTGAACAAACAATGGAATTTTATAAATAGATCAATTGGTTCCTTAAAGGAACATAACTATAGAAACAGTTTATTGATTAGAATACGTTGAGTGTTCAAAGGAGGAACATTAAATCAAGAATGGATTCATTACAATGAAAGAATTGATATGAAAAAGTTAAATTCTTTTATAGTATTCAATTTGAGTACAATTTAGTACTAATGGACAAAAGGTAGGAAGTAGGCCGAAGGCCTCAATGAAGGGATTCAATAACAATAATTAGGCGGAAAGCCTCATTGAACCACATCCTTTATACCATATAATCAATGATTATTAAATACTTTATCAATTTGACTATTTCAATTTTAACTCTAATACTATTATCTAATACCGATTCAAATCAATATATTCAGTAGCATATACATATGCTCGTATATAATCTGTAATACAGTTCTATTCAATTTTCATATACTAGCCAAATGGCCTAATGAATATTTTGAATCCAATGACTTGCTTATAGCACTTCTAAACATTTCCACATTCAATTCAAATTGAATAATAATATTTAATTCATTATTCATCATTCTCATTAATCAGTTATTCATTGTTTCCATATATAGATAATTCATTAGTTTATAATTATCAACTTTGAAACATTACATTCTTGTTCATTGTTTAGTTATATCACTAGATGTTGTCACCTTATTTCTATCATTTCTCATGATATACTAATCTAAATGAGTTGATTCTTTTTGTATTTCAAACTAGACATATACATTTATAACATATCCAAAATTGAGCTTAAAATTAAATTCATAGAAAACTTGGTGACCATTTCAATTCAACTCTGCTTCTATTACAGGGAAGACTGACCCTGTCATACTATTTTGAGTATAACTCAAGATTTATGTTTTTAATTGCAATTTTATTTTACTGAGAGATACTAGAGAAATTTAGGAACATTTCTTATGTTTTAAGTTTAGCCTATTTCCATTTTTAACATCAAAAAATCAGAAGCTCTAATTTAGTTTACAAACTGAATCTAAGTATAGAGTCGGTTACAGAGAAAGCTCTATTTCTCATACTAAATAAGAAATTTTGTTAATCCATTTTGTGGATTGATTCTAAACATATCAATTATCATTTTACCAGTTTTCAGTTTCTTCTAATTCTGTCGCTATCATACTCAGGTCATGAGATATATTCTCAAGTCTATCAATGGTGCTAGATTACAAGAGTTTCCATACCTTATGACCTTCACTAGGTCATATCTCACAATACACATATCCAATTTACATTTTTACAAATGTCTTCTAAATATGTCAATTATCTTTTTTTATGTTTTATAATTGACTTAATTCAGTCTCTAAATCCATCTTTTGGGCTACTTCATTTCGGACTGCCCATTCAATCTCTAAGCAGGACTAGTTTCAGTTCAAGTGAAATTTCTCTTTGTACACTATAAATCTCTTAAATTCATTTTACAGGTTAATACTTGAGGTATTTACCTAAAATTTTTATGTTTTTTATCTTTTCGAATTTTTTCCATAAAGTCCTCTATAAATTCAAACAGCCCGAGTTTACTCAAAAACCCCCCAAATCTGGGTCAGTCCATATTCAAAAGACATATCTCATTAATAATAAAGAATTTCACAAAAAAAACCTTTATGGGATTCTAATTAAGATAAAAAAAAAAAAAAAAAAAAAACTACAACTTTCATATTTTACACTTCTCCAAATTCGATCTCCAAACTAACAGTATGAGTGTCCAAAGATTCTGCTCAATTCAAAACCTAGGTTTCCCAAGTCAAGCTCAATAACCAAATTAAGCTCCCTCATGCAATTTAATTTCAATCAACTCATCAATTCTTTCAATTCACTTTATAATACACCCATAAACATTAGAAAAATAAAATAATTAATTTTTTCCAATTTTCCTTCGGTAGACTGAAATGAACAAAAGCAAGAAGAGAAAGAATTTTTGCAATTGCAACAATAAAATCTAGTTAATCACACTTAAAATGAAATTTGAAGACAAGTTTTTAGAATTTACCTTAAAGTTCTCTTAAGTTGGTGATGATCACTAAGGGGGCCAGCCATCCTTGAGTAAAAAGACTAGAAATTTCTTTGTTTTTGATAATTTATGGACTTAAGGAAGTTTTATATGAATTTGGATAAATTTAAGTGAAATGGATGGTGTTGATTTACTAGGAATAACCCAATGGTAAGCAATTTAACTCAATTTTAAATTTTACAATATTCATTTATTTTTAGATAAATATGCACATGTTTTTTATTGGATGGAAATTTTCTTTTCTATGTAGAAATTTTGACTATTATAATTGTAGGGTCCATTTCATTCATTTAATTTGACCATTTGTTTCCATAAAATTTCAAGTTAATTTTCCCTTCCATCCACCATAGTGGGCCGGCCATTTAGATACATGATTGGGCTTTCCACTTGTTTCACATGTTCATTTACATTTAACTCTCCATTTCGACAGTTTTTGCAAAATGACCGTTTTACTCTTCTTTTTCACTTTACTTTATTGTAACCGATATCAATGCAGTTCATTAATTTTATTTCATTAATCATATTCATAATATTTTTATGAGTTCATATATACCATAATATCACAAAAACAACATTAATTAAAAAAAATTATGTGCATTTAACCGGGTTTCGTTTGAGTTCCTATTGATCTCATTATCTCAATAACCATCCAAATTGCCTTCCTACGGCGTTATTATTAATACTTAGGAACTGACTGGATCCAGAATATTACATTTGATCCCCCTTAAGAAAATTCATCTTTGAATTTTCCATAACCAGTTCAGTGCATTTTCTCAATATTAATCTTTAATACTTTGCTTTTGCCCTTAACTTGATTAAATTATCATTTTTCGCTTCAATCCTTTTATTACTTATGATGGAACCATCTCATATGTTTCTGACATCCATAAAAGGAAATAATAGGTGAGCTATCTGTATACTCTAATATCGTATGAATAGTTTATCTCGGTTATAATTCTTGTATTGTACAGTACTAAACATCGATTTTTGTTCCATCGATTCGAAGGTAGCACTTTCTTTCAATACAATGTTTTTACTATGATTATAAATAAAATTAATCATAATTATTTTCTTGTTTCAGTTGCTTTGAGATGATCCATATTCTTTTTTAGGACAGTCTTGTCCATATTCGAACAGTTCTTTCAATCTATCCATTGTTTCACCATTTACCTATTGAGGTAACTATTACTATCATGTTTATACAATCATTTACCATCACAGTTTAGTCCTTTAATTAACGATATGCTTTCTCAAATCCTTATTTACAAATGCATCGGGGTTTATTATCTTTGAACACTTTAGGTGTGGAAAGAATAATGTAACTCCATGTAAACTATAGCTTCCTAAAGAAGCAAATGCTCTTTATTGGTATGTAGACTATCACACATATGGCTTTGTTTATATCCAATATTTCATTACCAATAATCTTTCTTGAAATCAATTCTCTTTTCCTTTTCTAATTACAATACTTTAATTGATTTATCCTGATATCGCAATACATTTATTCATTAATGAACTTTCTCATTATATATTTTTTCTCTTTAACATTATAATAATGATGAGGAGAACATACATTTTTCCTTAATCACTGTATCTTATTTAACTATTACTTTAGCTTATAAGTCTATTGTTTCGCAACTCTTCACATTTATCTAACCAACCTTTACCGTCTACTTACTGTGAGTTTATTGTTTCAGTTGGAACAATGTATATACATACATCATTATGCACCGTCACAGTGTTTAAACAGTTTTCTATATCACACTTCTATTATAGTGAAATGTATCATCTTATACTCAGTTCCTTTCCTCTAGAACACATATAGGAATTAATTCTCTTTGTTATCATTCATAACATATATCCATTTCATATGGTATTTGTATTTTCTATGATTCAAAATTTCTCTTAAGATATACATATATCCAATAAAATAACTTTTCACTCGATGTATCCCATATCAATCTCAATTATGTCACATTTCCATTTATCTCCATATTCAATTAAATTTCGAATACATTCAAGTTTCTTTAATCATCTCAATTCCTTTCTTATTGTTATAGTTTGTCACATCTTTTTCAAGATTACTTTCGGTCCATTGTTTACTCTTTGACCATTACAAAGTTCTTAATTATTCATATTTCTTTTTCTTTCATAATTTTTCTGTCATAAATCATTTTCTTGATCAATTCCATATATCCTTATACGTCAGTAATTCATTTCAACTATCATCCATTTCTTTATCTATTTAACTATTTACAATTTCAGTGTCCATTATCTCAAATCAAACTCATCCATTCCCTTGGTTTCACTATTATAACTTCTCTTTTACTTATTCTCATGTCAGTCTCATCTTTATCAGTTACACTTTTCAACCCATACAAAGTTTCCATTACTCAATAGTTTCACTGTCTTTACAGCTCTCTGTACATTACTATATTTTACACTCTTCATTTTAGCATTTACGGTTCCATTTAATCGATATCTCATTGGCCAGTCTTGGTCATATTCTATGTCCTTCATTTTCTACTACATTTACTCTATTCCATGATCACTTTTTCTTTTTTAAATTGCATTTCTCACTAGAATATCTTTATTTTAATCAATAAGGCTACACCAGTATTCAATGTGTACACATTTCTTTTATCATTTATGTCGTTATTAGTATGACTTATTGTCTCCCTTATAATTCTGCATCTAGCATCGTACTTATCTTATTTATTCATTTCTCTTTGCTTTTTCCCCTTCCTCAAGACTTTAGGCAAGTCTAGCAAGAGTTATTCATATTTTCCGTTATCCCTTTTCATTATCTTACCATATGCAGTTCCACATGTTTCTTTAGGAACAGTGTGATATTTATTAGTCTTTGATCACTTTCTTTCTCAAAAATACTAATCAACATTTTCTTTTTCTTTCAATTCATATGCGATATCTATGTAGATAGCAGAAAAATTTATGCTTCCCTCCGTACAATTGTCATTACCAGGGAGTCCATAATTGCTGGCATATAATGCCTTCCTCTTCTCACTTCTCAATTCTTGTTGCACTTTATATCATTTTTTTTTTCATTATGTCTACATTTTCACTTGCTTTTGTTTCTTCGTTAGTCTGTCGCCCAAACGTAGGCGACTTTAACCAATAATTGTACATTAACACAACGTGTAGATCAACATTAAATTTTTACATTTTTATTGTTATAAGACAATTTCCTTAAGATGTTTTTATCCTAAGCAATACACATACATTCGTATGTTCACATAGTTTACACATTATCATCATTATTCATAGTATATAAGTATTTCACATTCAATCGATATTTTTGATATCTTTATCAATGTTCATCATATGATCATTATAGGGAATTTTCTTATTTAATAATATACATTTAGTTTCACTATTACAGGAGCGATCTCTAGGGGACCGACCTCCTTTTTACATTTGTCCCTTCACTTTCATATCACATTTCGGTACAGTTGTATCATTTAGAGTATGTTCAATGTTTCACTTTTATCAGTATTGCAGTAGTGTATGTCTACACATACCAATTCTTTGATATTCATAGCACATACTAATATATAGATTATTCCATATGAAAAGAATTCTATCATACACGGATAACGTGGAACTATCTTAATGATGGACTATAATTGACAATTAGGAATCCTATGCTCCATGGTTTAACTTATACACTACAACTCCATAACATCTATTAGTCTATACTAGACTTACACTTTTTGCTCTGATACCACCTTTGTCACATCCCACCTTTGGCGATGTGAGGGTCCTAGGGCATAGGTAACCATAAAGGTATCAACAACCTCGTAGAATTCACTTATTTGATATTACACTATAATTAATATCATAAATTTCCATGAGCATTAGCAATCAATTTCAATTTGGCAGTATAATAGCTGCATTTATAACAACACCCCAAGCTCATAACCTGCATTAAAGAAGCACTTTTATATCCTTAACTTCGTGTAGATCAATACAAATCTTCCCAATATTTAATTATCATTAATCACATCACATTGTATCAAATGTCAATTTTCGGATCAATTTTACTATATGACATTACAATTTCTAAACCATATAAAGAATTCAATTTAATCAATTATTACAATACTAAATCATTATAGTTTATGGAGCTCTAAATGATTCGACTCAAATAATAAGCTGCAAACACCTTACTTTGAATGAAGTAATTCCAAGTGGAGATAGATATTGAGATCCACTTGCTGATTCTGCTACTGAACCTGAAATAAAACTCTATAGGGGTGTGAGAGAAGTTCAGTGAGTACTTACAATGAATAGGAAACAATATATGAATATATGTTTAACAATAAAATTATTAGTCTTCAAATATAAAAGTATAGAAGAAATAATTTTTCGATGATAAAAAACAGTTGAGGTTAAATATTAAAGTTTCATTGAAACAGTGAAGGAGAAACAATTTTTCAATGATCAATAATGATTGAGATTTAATATCAGGATTTCAATGTACTAGTGTAGAAGAAACAATTTTTCAGATGATCAATAGTAGTGGAGTGTCAATTTTTGGATTTCAGTATAACACTGTAGAAGACACCATCGGGATCCAATAATGATGGTCAATATCAGTCGAAATTCAATACGATGATTAATAACAGTTAGTTTTCAATAACAATAACAATGATCTATGATAGTCGGGGTTCAATATCAATGGTCAATAACAGTTGAGATTCAATAATATTATTTTAGTAGAAATCACAATCTTGGAAGCGGCGTGCTTCCCAATGTAAACAGTGGAGTGGCGGCTGATGCCTTGCCCACTCATATCAGTAAATAGTGGAGTGGCAACTATTGCTTTGCTTACTCATAACAGTATAGAGCATATGGCTGATCAGGTCTTATGGCTAGGACCACCCCTTCTAGCTGAGGCAGATACACTATCTCTATTCGACGGGCCTTCTCCGTGTGCACATAATCTGATGTATTACCCACATCAGTCGGGGATTTCTGCTTTTAGTAATATAATGTGATCACTTTGGATCTAGTATGTAAGTTTTTCAATGTTTTAGATCAATAGTGTACAATAAAGAATCAAATAAGGTTCAATGAAAGATGAACAATTGAAGAAACAATGGAATTTTATAAATAGATCAATTGGTTCCTTAAAGGAACATAACTATGTAAACAGTTTATTGATTAGAATACGTTGAGTGTTCAAAGGAGAAACATTAAATCAAGAATGGATTTTTTACAATGAAAGAATTGATATGAAAAAGTTAAACTCTTTTACAGTATTCAATTTGAGTACAATTTAGTACTAAAGGAAAAATGGTAGGAAGTAGGCTGAAGGCCTCAATGAAGGGATTCAATAACAATAATTAGGCTCAAAGCCTTATTTAAAGAATTTAATTAACAGTAGATAGGCCAAAGGCCTTAGTTAAAGAAATAAATCAAATAATTATTTCATTACAGAAAGGTAGGGTTTTCAAAGGATTCACCTTGACTTCCTTAACTCCTAATATAAGCTTTTAGTATACTCGGTAGTGACGCTCCTCAATTTTCGGAACATCTATTCACCATTAGGTTTTACGTTGAACCACATACTTTATACCATATAATCAATGATTATTAAATACTTTATCAATTTGACTATTTCAATTTTAACTCTAATACTATTATTTAATATTGATGCAAATCAATATATTTGATAGCATATATATATGCTCGTATATAATCTGTAATACAGTTTTATTCAATTTTCATATACTAGCCGAATGGCCTAATGAATATTTTTGATTCCAGTGACTTGCTTATAGCACTTCCATACATTTCCACCTTCAATTCATATTGAATAATAATATACAATTCATTATTCATCATTCTCATTAATCAGTTATTCATTGTTTCCATATATAGATAATTCATTAGTTTATAATTATCAACTTTTAAACATTACATTCTGTTCATTGTTTAGTTATATCACTAGACGTTGTCACCTTGTTTCTATCATTTATCATGATATACTAATCCAAATGAGTTGATTCTATTTGTATTTCAAACTAGACATATACATTTATAACATATTCAAAATTGAGTTTAAAATTCAATTCATAGAAAACTTGGTGACTATTTAAATTTAACTCTGCTTCTGTTACAGGGCAGGCTGACCCTTTCACACTATTTTGAGTATAACTCAAGATTTATGTTTTAAATTGAAATTTTCTTGTACTAGAGATACTAGAGACATTTAGAAACATTTATTATGTTTTAAGTTTAGTCCAGTTTAATCTTTAACATCATCAAATCAAAAGCTCTATTTCAGTTTATAAATTGAATCTAAATACAGAGTCGGTTACAGAGAAAGCTCTATTTCTCATAGTAAACTTGAAATTTTGTTAAACCATTTTGTGTATTGATTCTAAACATATCAATTATCATTTTATTAGTTTTAAGTTTCTTCTAATTTTATCTCTATCATACTCAAGTCTTGAGATATATTCTCAAGTCTATCAAATGTGTTAGATTACAAGAGTTTCCATATTTTATCACCTTCACAAGGTCATATCTCACAATAAATATATCCAATTTACATTTACTTTTATACATAGATTATAAACATGTCAATTATCATTTTTCATGTTTTATACTTGACTTAATTCAGTTTCTAAGTCCATCTTTTGGGCTAATTCATTTCAGACTGCCCATTCAATCTCTAAATAGGACTAATTTCAGTTCAAGTGAAATTTATCTTTGTACATAATAAATCTCTCCAATTCCTTTATAGGTGAACACTTGAGGCATTTACCTATAACTTTTATGTTTAGATCTCTTCAAATTATGTTCATAAAGTCCTCTATAAATTCAAACAGCCCGAGTTTACTCAGAAACCCCCTAAATCCGGGTCAGTCCATTTTCAAGAGACATATCTCATTACTCATAAATAATTTCACAAAACACTTTTATGGAATTCTAATTAGGTAAAACACTACAAATTTCATATTTTACATTTCTTTAAATTCGGTCTCTAAACTAACAGTATGGGTGTCCAAAGATTCTGCTCAATTCAAAACTTAGGTTTCCCAATTCAAGCTCAATAACCAAATTAATCTCCCTCATACAATTTAATTTCAATCAACTCATCAATTCTTTCAATTCACTTCATAATACACTCATAAACATCAAAAAAATAAAATAATTAATTTTTCTAAATTTTTCTTCGGTAGGCCAAAATGAACAAAAGCAAAAAGAGAAAGAATTTTTGCAATTTCAATAATAAAATCTAGTTAATCACACTTAAAATGAAATTTGAAAACAAGTTTTTAGCATTTACCTTGAAGTTCTCTTGAGTTGGTGATGAGCACTAAGGGGGTCGGTCATCCTTAAGTAAAAAGACAAGAAATTTCTTTGTTTTTGACAATTTATAGACTTAAGGAAGTTTTATATCAATTTGGATAAATTTAAGTGAAATGGATGGTGTTGATTTACTAAGAATAATTCAATGGTTAGCAATTTAACTCAATTTTAAATTTTACAATATTCATTTATTTTTAGATAAATATGCACATGTTTTTTATTGGTAGGAAATTTCCATGAAATTTCCTTTTCTATATAGAAATTTTGACTATTATAATTGTGGTATCCATTTCATTCATTTAATTTGACCATTTGTTTCCATGAAATTTCAAGTTAATTTTTCCTTCCATCCACCATAGTGGGCCGGCCATTTAAACACATGATTGGGCCTTTCACTTACTTCACATGTTTATTTACATTTAAAATTCCATTTTGACAGTTTTTGCGAAATGACTGTTTTACCCTTCTTTTTCACTGTACCTTATTTTAACCGATATCAATGCAGTTCATTAACTTTATTTCATTAATTCTATTCATAATATTTTTATGAGTTCATATATACCATAATATCATATAAACAACATTAATTAAAAAAAATTATGTGCATTTAACCGGGTTTCGTTTGAGTTCCTATTGATCTCGTTATCTCAATAACCATCCAAATCGCCTTCCATTGGCATTATTATTAATACATAGGAACTGACTGGATCCAGGATATTACAACACTTATACAACTAAGAAATTAAATTTCATTATCCAAAACTTATAATTCATACTTTAACTAGGGGAATACCTAGGATATTATAATAGGGATGGTAATTTAATTCATCCCGTCGGGTATCCACTCCACCCCGTCCCTAATACATGTTCCGTTTAGTAAATGAGACGGGGCAAGTTTTAAATTTTAAACCTGAGTCGGATTCGGGACGGGGCGGGTAATGATA
>CATKHJ011167980.1:0-11902 GCA_949750685.1 Vernicia montana
TACCCAACTTTAATTAATTAAAAGGATTAATTAATCAAGTTGAGTGAAAACTAATTGAAAAATTAATTAATTAATTAAAATTAATTTTTAATTAATTAATTAATTGAGAGTGGGTGAAAACTAATTGAAAAATTAATTAATTAATTAAAATTAATTAACTAATTGGGAGTGGGTAAAAACTAATTGAAAATTTAATTAATTAATTAAAATTGATTTTTAATTAATTAACTAATTAAAATTACTCAAAATGAGTAAGAAGACTAATTAGAGAGAGAGAGAAGAGAGCAATTGGATAGCAATCAACAAGAGCTCAAAGGTGTGTGTAAAAATGAAGGAGAGGAGGGGGGTATTTATAGGAAAATAAGGTGAGGGTAGTTTAGGAAGAGAAAGAGTGAAAAGACCAAAAGGATAGGGTCAAAAGGGCTAAAAAATAAGCTGAATGAGGGGTAAAATGGAAAATTTTGCAAAAAAAGAGGACAGCTGTGAGGGGCATTCGCGGACGCGTGTCAGAATTTTGCGAACGGCATCAGAGGTTGTGGTACAGCCGCCGGAGGCCCTGGCGGATCCGTCATTATCTCTGGTGGCTGCCGCCCGGGGCCCTGGAGGATCTGCCAGTAGCTCCGGCGGCTGCCGCCGGGGGCCCTGGTAGATCCGCCAGGAGCTCCAACGGCCATCACTCATAGTATGATTTGCAGTCTTTTTTCAATTTTCGGGGCTTCCGGATCAGTTTTCAGAGTATTATGAGGTTCAAAAAATTACCAGTCAGTGGCGATGGATCCGAAATTAATTATCGGATATTTTAGCAGTCAGTTTTGAGAAAAATCTGATCAATTTTGGAAAAGTGTTGTCTGGTACAGAAAGTTCAGTCAGGATCAGAAAAGTGTCAGTTTTGGATAGAAAAATATTTCGGACAGCTTTAGAGGCTTTAGAAATAATTTTGGAGGTGCAAAATTGAGGGTTCACAAAATTCAATTTATGAAAAAGACTTAGGATTTAAATTTCATCAATTGATTACCTATGACTTTTCTATATTCTCTAGATTGGTTAAATTTCATTAGAATTAATGATTAGATTTTCCTAAATTATATGATGTTCTCTCTCAAGACACAACATAAGTATTTATATTAATCTTGTGTCTACTCTCGTGATCATAAATAATTAACACAAACCCATTAAGTTTTATAAAAATCCTTTAATTAATCACAAATGAGTGTTCTTATCTCTAAGCAATACATTCCCTAGGTCTAATATCACAATGAACTAATATTATGTTTTCACTCTTGCTACTTCACATAATATCTTTAAACATGCAAATAGTGATCAATTATTCACAAGCATTAAATTCTAAGATAAAAGATTAATTCTAATAATCAAAACCAAATCAATCAAACAAAGATAGTTATAGGCAAATCAAGAGATTACATCTAAATCCTAGAGAATAAATTTAGTTACTCATAGTTAAGAAGAAAAAAACAATTAAATTAACAATCAATCTAATAGAAAACATAATAACAACTTCTTATTGAATTAAAAAATAAAAGTTTAGAAAGAACTCTTTTAGGGATATAATTTTTGGCATACACGAGCTTCAAAACTTCTCTTCTTGATCAAAATGAAAATAAAAAAAATGAAACTATGAAAATATAAATCTCTCTAAATATTTGTTTATTTGATTGAATGATGCATTGAAAGATGGGTGTTAATGCCTATTTATAAGCAACTTCCACCTTCTTTTTCCATCATCTTGCATCATTGTTTGCATAATTGGCTTGGTTAGTCAACAAAATGGGCTTGGTTTAGTAAACAAAATTGGCTTGGTTAGTCGATAAAATTGGCTTGGGTTAGTAAACAAAATTTGCTTGATTAGTAAACAAAATTGGCTTGGGTTAGTCAATAAAATTGGCTTGGGTTAGTAAACAAAATTGGCTTAAGTTAGTCAACAAAATTGGCTTGGGTTAGTCAACAAAATTGGTTTGATTAGTCAACAAAATTGGCTTGGGTTAGTCAATAAAATTGGCTTGGGTTAGTCAATAAAATTGGCTTGGTTATAGCTTTCTTTCATTATAAAAGGAAGCTTCATCCCCCCCTTTGTATAGCATCCCAAAATCTCTCTATTCTGCAAAATAAAATAAATTAAAATACTAAAAACATATTATAATTTTTTATAAATTGTTAAAATTATTTATTTCTCAAAATAAGTAATAATATTATTAAATTCTCAATAACTGAATCAAAATTTGAGTTTTAAACAGGTAAAATAACTTTAAAAAACTAGAGTTATCAGATGCTGGATGAGATTGGGATGACATATGACCACTTAGGAATGTGATTATGATTATGATAATGATTGTGATTTGATGAGCTATAATTGGTGTATGATGGCTACGGGCTTGCTTATCGTTTAGCGCTGCTGCCAGTCGGGTCTCAGCGCTGCGTGGCTTAGACTAGGGATAGCTGCGGCCCTATTTATTAGATCTTAAGAGAGTCTTTGGATTCAAAAAGCCAAATAGGGGGATTGGCTCCCCATTTTGAGGTTTAGTGTGGTTCCTGTGGACTGATTCTCATCCTTGTATAATTATGTGATTATTTTGTCTGTATGGCATGATGCATAAGCATTACTTATAAACTGACTATAGAATACTAGGTTTGTATATTGGTTGGTATCATTCACTGAGTTGAGGTGTTCACCCCTGTCTCTTTATTTTTTCAGGTTGCAGATTGAGCCCTATAAGTGGCTAATCTTTGTTGAGTTTCCCTACCTTCTCCGCCAGCAGTGGATTTTATCTTATATATTCGTATTTGTATTTTATTATGTATTGTACTATGAATTGTATTCTAAAATTTTGCAATTACAGTAGAATATGAATTTGCATATGTAAGTATTTATTTTTGTGTCATTTTTATCTATATTGTGATATGATGAGATTTTATGCTAAACAGGAACCTGATATTGATGATGATATTATATGTTATGTTTAACAGATGAGCCCATAGCCTTTAAGATGAGATAACTACAGTCAGAGTCTTGTAGTTTTCCTGTTGATTAGACAAGTCAGGTTGACTATGGGTTCTGGTAGCCTTAAGTTTTCCTGTGTCCTAGTGCTAGTCACGTGCCTCTGGAGTCAGGTCATAACAAAATGGGTATAGCTCATTCAACTCATTAATTTATATGAGTTGAGTATGAATATCCATCCTAACCCATTAAACTGGCTTGATCCATTTTTTTTTATATATTTAATTCTTTAAAATTATTTTTAAAAGAATTTAATTATTTTTATAATACAAAAAAATTATTTTCATTATGTAAATAAATTATTTCCAATGTGTAAATAAATTAATTAATAAAAAAAGAAATTGAATATGTACTTATAAATTGCAGAGAAGTGGTGATTATACGGTAGTTTTTAGAGTTTAAGAGTTTGGTTTATAGAGAATAAGTGAGTTTGGTAGTTGGAGGAGACAGAGTTTTAGTTCAGTCCAACGGTGAAAAAAAAAAGAAGAGACAAGAAAGTTCAAAAAGCCCAAAAGGAGCCATAAAACTACATCGTATTATTTAAGCATAATTCACAAAAACAAACTTCTTTAGTTGATAAAATAGTGATGAAAATAAAATAATTATTATGTTTTGGTTGAAATTAGATGTAAAATAATTATTTAATGATATAAAAATTATAATTATAAGTTTTTTATATTTAATTCTTTAAAATTATTGTTTAAAGAATTTAATTGATTTTTTTATAATACAAAAATAATATTTTCAATATGTAAAATAATTTATTTTCAATGTGTAAATAAATTATTTTTACATAATAAACGGATAAATGGTTGGGTAAGGTAGAGATGATAATTTAACCCTCCCCTATGGGTACCTGCCTCGCCTTGCCCCGCCCTATTTATTAAATGGGACAGAGTGGATTTAAAATTTAAAATTCGAGTCGGTTCAGGTTAGATTGGGTAATTATATAACCCGACCCGACTCGATTATATGTGTGTGTGAGTGAAAAAGTAATATTAAATAATTAAAAAAAATAAAAATAAAAAATAAAAACGAGTATACTCGCGGGTACCCGTCTTGTTTCATTATCCACCCTGCCTCGCCCCGAAGTAGGGCGGTTATAAAAAAAATATTGACGGGTGGGTACGGATAATGGAAAATTCGTCTCGTTGTCATCCCTAAGGTTATGATTGATTTGGGTTAAATGAGTATGAATATGCATATAAAAATTAAAAGGTGTTGTAAATCGGCTTATTAGCACAGCAGATCAAAGGCAATAACAAAGAATATAAAATAATAAAGTAAAGAGAAGAAAAAGACATAGAGGAAATATGTAGAGTGAAAATGGGTTCCAAACTCTTATTATTAGATTAACTTTAGCTTCCCTTATATAGAGGAATAACTAGGGTTTATTGTATATAATATTACTGAAATAGCCCTATATTATAATCTCTTTAAAATATATATTCAATGATATTTAAGTAATATCTACATATAATAATTTATTTATAACACTCTCCCTTGGATATTACTTGCGCCATGAATATGCCTCGTTAAAAACCTTGCTAGAAAACCCAGTGAGAAAAAAACATAGCTAAAGAAAAGAGTACAATTCATGCGCTATTTTATCATTACACATATTGCCTTATTAAAACCTTTGGTCAAGAAAATCCTGTGGGACAAAAACTTGACTAAGAAAAAAGAGTACAATCTTATACTGATTCGCTCCCTCTGATGAGGACAACATTTAAAAACGGCACATAACAATCAATAAAACAAGTCATTCAAATATGATATTATATGAGGACTTGGTAAATAAGTCTGCTAGGTTGTCACTCGAGCGAATTTGGTGGATATCTATTTCATCACTCTTTTAGAGCTTATGCGTATTAAAAAATTTGGGTAAAATATATTTAATTCGGTCACCCTTAATATATCCTCTTTTAGTTTGTGTAATGCAGATTGCATTATTCTCAAACAACATAATTGGAGCATATTTATTAAGGTATTTCAGGATCATAAAAATCTTTATAAAATTGAAGTATCATCATAAGTAAACACATACTTAGTTTGAGATCTATCCTTATATGGATCAGACAAATAACTAACATCCGCATGTAGACCAATGTCAAATATGAATTATATAAAAATATAACCAAATCAATAGTGTCTCGAAGATAACACAATAAGTCTTTTACACCACTCCTATGTCTCTTGGTAGGTGCAGAGCTATACCTAACTAGAAATTTTTCTTGCAAATGCATATTAGGCCTGATGCAATTTGTAAGATACATGAATGCCCTTATAGCACCCAAATATGGTACTTCAAGACCAATTAATAGCTCTTTGTTATCTTCTTTAGGTCTAAAAAGGGTATTTCTTCACTTTTAGTGAACAAATACCATTAATGTGCTTAAGTGAAAGGATTTATCTATGCAAAATTTCTTAAGTACCTTTTCCACATAAGTAGATTGGTATATTAAGACTCATTTGGGGATAAATAATCGATCCGCAGGCCGATACAAAATTTTGTTTCTTTTAAATTCATTTTGAACTCACTTTTCAAGAGTTTGTTAGGAGTCTCATTTAGATCATCAACATATACTGCAATAACATAACCATTTTGTGGTCTTTTATGACTACATATTGACAAGTGTATTATTCACATATCCTTCTTTCAATAAGGATTCACTCAAATGATTATACCACATATGTCCATATTGCTTTAATCCATACAGGGATTTATGGAATTTAATAGAATGCATATCACGTGTTTGATGTGCATTCCTTTCTAGTACCTTTAATCCTTCTGGGACTCTCATATAAATATCATTTTCATAAGGCGCATATCAAGCCTTTGTTTAACTGCCATATTAATTAAATATTGGAACGTGATCATATCCATAACAATAGAATAAGTTTCCATATAGTTAATACCAGGTCTCTACAAAAAATTCTAGCAACTAGTCTCGCTTTATATCTTACCACTTCATTATTCTCATTACACTTTCGGACAAACACCCCTATTTATACCCAATTGGTTTCACATTTTTGGGGAGTCAGCATAACAGGTCCGAATACCATGCGTTTATAGAGAGCGAATCTAGCTCGGCCTATATTGCCTCTTTCCATGATGGCCAGTCATGTCTATGCTGACATTCATTTATATTCATAGGTTATGGATCCAGATTGTCTATTGAAACAACAAGAGCTATTGTTGAGGCAAATTCATCATCGACGATAAATAAGTTTCTATCAAATCTTTCTCCTGCATTCACAAAATTAATTGAGATCTCATAATTTTCATTCATATGATCATCAACTCCATGAGCCATATTTGGATGATCTAATTGTTCCATTATCTCAATCTGTGTCTCATCATTGGCTATAGCTCTTTGACAAAAATCTTCCTCTTCAAGAGATTTTTTTAGTGACTCTGCTTTTCTTTTCCATGGATTTTTATCTTTTAGTTCTAGTTTACTATCCATGCTTCTGGCGTGTGTGAAGCTCAATTGATTTTCTATTTTCAATAAGAACTACAACCTTTGCTGGGGTATTAGCAGCTGTAATATGAGACTTTGTCACTCTTTTGGCATTTGTAAATGCATCTAGCAGTTAAGTTGCAATTGTATTATTTTTTGAACTTTTAGTTTATTTTGACTTGTACATGGATCAAAACTGTTTAAACGATCTTCCTTCCAGGAAATTTCTCGACATTCTTTAGCACTAACATTTACTTTTCTCTCCTCCTAATATCGAGAAATGTGCCTCATCAAAATAAATTCTGAGTCTCCTCTTTGGACCCATTTTGAGGTGGTGCAATTAGTACATACACGGCACAATCAAAGACTCGCAGATGAGAAATATTCAGCTCACGTCCATATACAAGTTGTAAAGGGAGAGTATATATGATATGCATAATGATATGTCATATCAAATATTCAAGGTTTTATTATTGAACTTCATGTTCAATGCTTGAACTGCATGTTCAACGCAACATATTTTTCATATATATTGAGAATAAAATAATAACGAAATAATTCATAGATTTATAATGCACAAAATAATTCATAGATTATATGCACAAAACATAATCCAATAATAATAATAATAAATGCAAAATCCTATCCAATTACTCTTTCAGGGAGTCTACATAAAAATTATTGATATTGAGCTGAGTTGTGTCCTCTATGTGAATTGTTTTTCTTCCAGAGTTCTCATTATCTACCAAAAGTACCTCATTCTTAAGTTTTGACTTTTGGTAATTTTCAACAAGATGTTTCATCCACATCAATTATTCATGTGGTTATCTACAACATTCACTTTAGGAATCATTGTTGTACAAGTGGGTATAGCTTAATAATTTCTCATTAACAATTCATTATTCTTTTAAACCATTAGAAGACAAGCTATAAGTTCAAAATATTTTGTAAATTTTCGCTTCTATACTGCTGCTGTAAGAACATGTTAAAGGCATAATAATAATATATGTTTTCTATAACATATTATGTTTTATAACTTTAGCAACACACAATTTCAGTTGTGAAGTGATTCTAAACATGTCTGAATTGTATTCTAAAGAGAATACTATCATAATTAAATCAGTTTTTCAAAGATTTATAGACAATTTATTTAGTTCTTCAGGAACGTAGGATATCAATTTTTTAACAAATTAGAATACTAGTATACCATAAATTTAGGATACTTAGTTCTTCAGGAACTTAAGTTACTAATTCTTCAAGAATTTATATTTTATTTATTTAATTAATTAATTTTTCAAGAACTGTAGATAATACTAGTTTTTCAGGAACTGTATTAATTTATTTAATTCTACAGAAATTTAGAATACAAGTTCTTCAGAAACTATATTTAATTAATTAAAATTAAATAGCAACAAATAAGAATATCTCAATAATAATAATAATAATAAATGCATATATATACATATATATATATATATATATATATATATATATATAATAAAAATATATATATATATATCAACTGGAAGTCAAAGTTAATGATTTTTAAAAATAAAAATAAAATAATAATAATGACGAAATAAACATCTGCATTGCTTTAATAAACAATAATGACAAATTAATAGTGAATAAATGAATATAAACGAATATAATATAGTATAATAATATACGAATATAGTATAGTGAATAAACTAATATAAACAAATAAACGCATTGCTTTTTTATCTATTATAATATATTTTGAACATAGTTGCTTTAAAAACTATATTACCTAGTATTGCCGATTATGGTGTTCATATGATTTAGACATATTACCTGGTGTTGCGATTTGAAGATAAATCTTCAAAAAAAATAGTTAAAAAGAATGGTAGATCAAAATCGTGCTGATAACGTGTTGTAAATCGGCCTATTAGTACAGCAGATCAAAGGCAATAACAAAGAATATAAAGCAATAAAGTAAAGAGAAGAAAAAGACATAAAGAAAAATATGTAGAGAGAAAATGAGTTCCAAACTCTTATTATTAGATTAATTATAGCTTCTCTTATGTCACGACCCGACTTCACAAGCACGTGACCGGCACTAGGGTACGGGAAAGCGTAAGGCTTGCAGAACTCGTAGTCAGCCTGACATATCATATCATCAAAGAATATATCATACAATCACATCTCAGGGGCTAAGGGCCCACCTGCTAACCGAACCTGTATCAACATTATAATATAATAATCATTCACATCTCATCAGGTTCCTGTTCAGCAGACTATCTTATAAGTCATAATACTGACATCACACATAATTATACAATAATGTAGATACAAACGGTGTCTACTGTAATTGTGGAAAATCCTAGAATTTATTATTACACACAACAACATTTATTTACAAAATCCACTGCCGGAGAAGATGGCAGGAAAACTCAACAGTAGTAACTCATCCTGCAACCTGAAAAAAGTAGTGAGACGTGAATGAGCGCCTCAGCTCAGTGAGTGATACCAACCAATATACAAACCTGGTGTCCTAATGTCATTCTATCATTAATGCTCATGTAACATGTCACAAATACAAATTATCATATAATCTCATACAAGGATAGGAATCAGTCCACAGGAATCATACTAAACCTCAATACGGGGAGCCGACCCCCACCTTGGCTCTCTGTGACAAACTGAAAATTACTTTAAAAATCCAATACATAGGGTACTAGCTGTCCCTGACCGAAGCCATGCAGCGACCCGACTGGCAGCACTGAGCGATGAGCAAGCTCCTGAACTGTCATACACCAATCAATGCTCATCCATCATATATCATATTCACATTCCTAGTGACTTCTGTGTCATCCCAATACCATCCAGCATCCACAATAGTTATGCAACACATAATTAATAAATCATTCACATACATGTGTCAGAATGCTCAATAATTACTTATAGTACATAATTATATAATATATATTCATTCGAAAAATGTAGATGCATGGAAGGCAGGAAAGTATATTAGAATCACTCACAACACAGGTGCCGAAAATCAAAGTCGGTCACTGACTAGGACCTGGAGCTGCAGATGACGGTCCTGGACAATCTAGAAAATAAAATATAACAAATTATCAGGAAATGAAATTTTAATTACAATTAACTATCTAAATTCATAACAATTCCGATACGCTGAAATAAATTATTCTGATACTAAATTAATTATCATAGATAAATTACGAACTGTCAGGCGCACTCATCGGAGAGTCGTCGGAAAAGTCATCGAAAAATATCAATAGTGTCGGATAGCGGCGAAATTGGTGTCAATATGTTCGTATTGAAGCGTGAATACCGAAAATATGCACCACTTATTTTTTCCGCTGGCGGATTGCTGAAAAGACTCGTCGGCAGATCTGAAATTACACCGTAATTAGGCGAAAATACAAATGTTCACCATAATTTGCAAATGAGATACCGAATCGAAGCTTACGAGATAAGGAGTCTAACGGTGTGAGAATCGTCAGAAATTGAGGTCGAAAAGTTAACGAAATAATGATCAAAATTCTGCTGGCCGGAAATTGCTTCGGCAGCGCATGCGGCGGTGGACGGCGACCGGCTGGATACCGTTGGAAGTGTCTCGGCTCCTTTTTCTGGTTGTCTGGCGCGTGTCAGATTCTGACGACCAGAAGGCAATGTTTGAAGCTGTTTTCCGTTTCTCTCTCTCTCTTCTCTGCCCGTTTCTCTCTCTTCTGCTTCTTCTTTCTTCTTCTTCTTTTTTATTTTTTATTTTTCAGCTCCCTTATAATAATAATAATAATAATAATAATAATAATCTAAAAATTAAGTTAAATAAATTTAACTTTTAAATAATTAAATTAATTAATTAATTAATTTACTTTATTATTAAAATTATTACCCAAAATTAATAAATTAAAATTCGAGGTATTTCAATCTTCCCCCTTAAAGAAATTCGTCCTCGAATTTACATAAAATTAGTAATTCATAAAGATAATATACATTATTACATAAATACTTAAAAACATTAAAAATATATTACATTTCAAAATACATTAACTAGCTCAAAACAAATAAGGGTATTTCGCTCTCATCTCGGCTTCTACTTCTCACATACACTCTTCAGTAGTGTAATTACGCCACATAACCTTAACCATAGGGATTTCTTTAGAACGAAGCTTGCGAATCTGAAAATCTACTATAGCTACAGGAACTTCCTCATAAGACAAATTTTCACTAATCTGAATCTCTTGTGGCTGTAAAACATGAGAAGGATCAGAAATATACTTTCTCAACATAGAGATATGGAATACAGGATGAACATGTGAAAGGTCTGATGGCAAATCCAAATGATATGCAACTGCTCCAACTCGCTCTAAAATCACATAGGGACCAATGTACCTCGGTGCCAACTTCCCTTTTTTTCCAAATCTCATTACTCTTTTCATAGGAGAAACTTTCAGGAAAACAAAATCACCCACATCGAAATGAAGATCTTTACGCCTTGGATCCGTGTAGCTCTTTTGTCTACTAAAGGCAGTTTTCAGCTGCTCTCGGATTACAGGAACTCTCTCTGAATTGATCTGAACCAAGTCAGGTCCTGCCAACTGTTTCTCTCCAATTTCCTCCCAACAAACTGGAGATCTGCACTTTCTACCATACAGAGCCTCATAAGGAGCCATCTTAATACTGGCATGATAACTATTATTATAAGCAAACTCAATCAATGGTAAGTGCCAATCCCAATGACCTCCAAAATCAAGTATACACATTCGAAGCATACCCTCCAATGTCTGAATTGTTCTTTCAGACTGACCATCCGTCTGAGGATGAAATGCTGTACTGAAATCTAATCTTGTACCCAAGGCATCTTGTAAAGATTTTCAGAACCTGAAAGTAAACTGGGATCCTCTATCTGACACAATAGAGACTGGAACTCCATGCAAATAAACTATCTTTTCCACATACAATCTTGCATACTTAGCAATAGAATAATTGACCTTAACAGGAATAAAGTGAGCCGATTTGGTTAATCCATAATAACCCATATACAGTCATATCCTGCAACAGTCCTAGGCAATCCAGTCACAAAATTCATAGTGATCTTTTCCCATTTCCACTCAGGGATAGGAAGTGGCTGCAACAACCCAGAAGGTTTCTGATGTTCTAACTTTACTTGTTGACAAGTTAGACATCTAGAAACAAATTCAGCAACATCTTTCTTCATGCCATTCCACCAGTAAATAGTCTTCAAATAATGCTACATCTTAGTGGAACCTGGGTGTACATTGTATGCTGCAAGATGTGCTTCTTCCAGTATCTCTTTTCTCAAATTATTTACATCAGGTACACATAAACGAGAACCATATCGTAGTACTCCCTTATCATCAATTATAAAGTCTCGTGTACCGCCCTTCTGTACCTCATTCATAATCCTGCACAA
>CATKHJ011167991.1:0-13294 GCA_949750685.1 Vernicia montana
TGAGAAAGAGAAAAAGAGTAATCTCAGTATGCAATCTGAGTTAGATATATATTTGGAGGAGAGAAAAGAGAAATTTGTGCTGAATTTCAATTTGTTGGGATGGTGGATGATAAATTCAATAAGATTTCCCATTTTGTCCAAAGTTACAAGGAATGTTTTGGCCATTCAGTGTTCAATAGTGGCAAGTGAATCTGCCTTCAGCACTGATGAAAGGACACTAGATTAATTCAGAAGTTCTTTAACTCCTACAATTGTTGAAGTCTTGATTTGCTGCCAAGATTGGTTAAGTACCACTTCTCATCCCATTCAACTTGAAGAGACTCTAGTAGAACTTGAGAACTTTGAGAATGGTATATTATAATTGTAAATTGTAAATTGTAAATTTACATTTTTTCTACTGCACATTTTAACTCTGTTAATTTTACTTGCAGGTGTATTGAAAGAGCCTGAAATTATAGAGAATGTGGTTCCTAGAACTTTGGTGGATTGTTGAACAAAATTAAGGTAACATATCAATGATTTTAATTTAATTCTATATTTATTAGATTTTGTTCTTTCTACTTGCTGTTGTTATTATATTTATATTGGTAATTTGTTTCCTCTTGCAGGCCTCTCTAAGATAAACTAGGACTTATAGGGTGTGTTCTTATGAACTGATTTTTTTTTTTTATGTTAAAATTGAGAATCTGTTAAATGTACTACTTGATGATAGTTGTGGTTGCTTATTGTGTTATTTGATGTTGATTGTTTTTATTATCTGAATTTGCAGAAATGAAGTGCTCTAGTGTGATGATGCATTCTGATACTTTGCTTTGGTTATTCTATCATGTTTCTGCTCCTATCCTGCATATGGTATCCTCTTTCCTTGTTGTTGCTCCTATCCTTAATCTGGTATCCTTCCTTGTTGTTGCTCCAATTATGCCTCTGTTACTGCTATCCTGCTGCCTGCTGCCTGCCTACATTGCTTCTTTGCTACTGCTATCCTACTGCTATTGCTATATTGTTTCTCTGCTACTGCTACTGCTATCCTGCTACTGCTAATCTGCTATATTCATGAACAATCTCAAATTTTTAGTTATTTGGTGATGTAATAATTGGTACAATCTGTTATATTGGACTTATATTTTTTATTCTACATATGTTAGAAGTTGAAATGAGTTTATTCTGTATTTTATGAAATGTAATTGAATTTGATTTGATTGTGAAATTTTTTAAAATCCCCGAAATCCCTTAATTCTCATACTTGTTTTCCCCGAATCATTAGAACTGAATAACCAAACCAATCCGATCTTAAAAAATCGGTTCAATTCGGTCCGGGTCTTTCTTTATTATATTTCGGTATCGGTTTTTTAATATGTCAATCCTCAAAATTTTGGTTCGGTCCGGAGATTTCTAAATCCCCGGCTTTACCCGAATCATGCACACCCCTAGCTAGAATCACAAATTTACTGTGCCGATTCCCACAGACGGCGCCATTATGATAAGAATAGATTTTATCTGCTAGTGTAGATACGGGATTTAGTGGAGAGTATGACTTACAAGTAAGAGAGAGAGAAGTCAGAAGCTCCCCAGGGGCTATCCCGGCGATGAGGTTCCGACGGTCTAATCAGAGAAAGTAGTGAGAAAATATATTGTATTTTATGAAAATGATATGAAAGTTATCTTTATATAGGGGAGAATGAGGATCCCTACATGCATTTGTCCTACTAATTTGAGCAGCTTACAAGTATGTCACTTTTTAAACGTATCACCTAGAATGATTTCAAATTAATGACCTTATGAAAAAAAATCAAAATTGATTTCGTTTGATCAATCTTATTTTCAGATGATTCGCTAAAATTAAAATTTGGTGAAGCTCGTGAAATTTATCGATAAGTTCATCCGGATAAAATGTTATTGATTTAAACGACGCCGTTTAGTATCTCTTATGAAATGAACTTTACCAAAAAATAAAATAAAATAAAATCGCAAATCCTCAAATATACCATCTCACCGCCTCATCACTTCAGTTATGGCCGTAACTCTACCGCCACCAGCCGAACTCTACTGTGGCGAGCTGGAAGAAGACGTTGGGAAGGGCCTAGACTTCCTCCTGTTGCCGCGACAACTGATAGGTTCCGATCAGAGTGTAATTGAAGGCATCAATAAACTGAAGGCCACCACTACGATACGCACTCGTAAGAGCAAAACTGAGCAAAGGTCATGGGCCGAAGTTTCGTGATACGGTACATGGGTCTCTATTGAGGAGATTCTGCTTGAGCCAAGTTCTCTACCTCTCTAATTTTGATTTTTTGCTTTTCTTTTCCATGCACCTGAATGCAATGTCGTTTTGTTTGGTAATGTTTCGTTCAAATGACTTTCACATTTATAGATTCAATGTCTGCAAGAAAATGCTTTTGCTAGCTCATTCTATTTGTTCAATGGCCTCTCTTTCTCTTGATTTATTGGCTGTTGCCTCTCCTCACTAATGATTATTTCATTTTTAAGAGCTGATTTTGGAAAAATTCTGCTAGAAAAAACTTCAATATTTGAATTGGCCATTTTAACATTTACCCTTGAAATTGATTTTTAGGAAGCATTCTTCTAGGAGCTATTGCAAGTGGGTTAACATACATTGATTCTTTGATTTTTGTGGTTTAACATACATTGATTCTTTGATTTTTGTGGGTTAACATACATTGATTCTTTGATTTTTGTGGGCTTTGTGATCCTTGGAAGTCGACAATACCAAAGCACAAGAGAAGGGAAAATAAAACAATTAATTAGAAAACCAGTTTGAGTATTTTCCTTTCTTTTCCTTTCCTTTCCTTCATGCTATATAGGAGAGATAACAAAAACACTGTTTGGTCTGCATGGCTTTTCGAACCCAGTTTCACAAGACATTCATTTGTTTTTCTATAAGATTAAATGAGAAAAAAACTTATGATTTTAATCAATAGATGGTTTTTCTGTTATTTATTTAAAATGAATACAGCGAACGTAGTTGGTAATTTCAGATTTCCAGTATACTTCTTGCTTGGAAATCGGCATTGTGAAAAGTAAATCCAGAAGTGATATTGAAGGATGTTAAAGATGTTTTGGTTTGTTGATAGGTGCCTATTATGGATGTAGTTAGGGGATTCCAATATGTTTCCAAGTTCAATGATCCAAATTAGAAATAAGAAAGAATGAATCCTTAAACTATATTGGCAGAAGCCATTTTATTGTGCTTATTGCACGAGAAAATAGTTATCTTGTTTAATATAATTTTGGTATGCCGTTTTCCAGTAAGAGCTTTGTAGACTAATGTTATGTTTTCAGGTCGTGCAAACCTTTTTTTTTTGTTCAAAAGATGTTGTGCAAACTCTTGAATGACAGAACAAGCTTATTATGATTGTAATTGTATATTTGAACGAGTAACTATGGACCTGCCAACAGGTAGCAAGCTAGAAGGAAGTAAAGTTTTTGGAGATTCCTTGGGCTCAACTTGGGAAAGTCGACATTGTTCTCATGCTGTGTAGGACTTGGGGTAAAAAGGGTGATCATTGGACATTAATGTGCCTTATAAGGATCTCACCCACAGGCTGAAGGATTCATTGATAAGCTTGCTGAAACTACGACTGCTGCTTCAGGCACAAACAAGAGAGCATATGCTCTTCTCTGCCTGAAAGCACGTGCAGAGAGCAGTGGCGCTGATCCAAGATGCAGGAACAACAAAAACTCTGTTCGGGTAAGCACCTCTCATAGGACACTCAAGAGCCTGACTTGCATATGCTTTTCCATCATGTTGGCCTATAAGCTGTGTTTATGTTGCTGTTGATCTGAAGACTGACATGAGCAGAGGTTTTGGTTTTGTCAACTTTGTGCAAAGATGCTCAGAGAGCTGTCAACAAACTCAATGGCTCTGGTTATGATAACAAGGTCATATTGTTTTGTTCTTTTATATATTCATGGATCCTTTTTTATGCTGGAAACAATAATGCTGTATGTTCATCATTCTTATTCATTTGAATGTGTTGTATAGATTTGTTTGTATGATCTATTTTGTTGGGTTGTGAAATTAACTGCTATAGTACTGCCATGCTCCCATGAAAGAACATCTTCAAGATGATCTGCAATTTTTACTCCAATTGTACCTGTGCATGAATTTGAATAATATGGTATAGTTTTGATTTGATGAAACGATACATTTTTTATGGAGACTTGGTGACGGAGTATGAAGCAAAAGCACTACTGGCTAAAAGCTAGAAAGTCTAGTAATTTGGAAATGCATTTCTAGCATGAAGTGGTCCTTTCAAGATATGGGTTATATTTCATTCCATTTTTTGAACTTTTATTTACCTAATGCAATATCCAATGCACAAAGTGTGATGCCCCTTTGACATCTTAACGATTTTTCTACTTTTTGAATTAGAACGTTTATTCATGTGCACACAGTATGATGCCCTTTTAGCATCTCTTATGAATTCTCTTGTTTTTTGATTTGCTGGATTGCAGTTTACATTAACAGTGAATATGAGTAATGAACTTTTTACATTCTTGTACTCATGCTGTCAACAGTTCAACACTGTTTTCAAAAAAAGGATCACCAGGAGGTAGGAAGATAAGCAGGGGACTGGCTCCCTGTAGGGGCAAGGAGTTGAGAACTAAGGGTTGGATGTGTCACTGAGGCTGAGGCAGAGGCAGAATGAACGTATTCCGGAAAGATTAGTTGGATGCTTGATGGATTGACACGCCCTGAATCGCCTGGAAGTCTTATGTACGATGTGCTAGTTGATTCACCAAATAAGGTCTCTTCCGTTGTTGATTGTCCTCCAGCCTGGTATTGAACAATGACCTTGTAGACAAATGGTATTAGGCCCTCCATTAGTGTGTGTGTGTGTGTGTGTGTGTGTAAGAGAGAGAGAGAGAGAGAGAGAGAGAGAGGTTTCCAATTGATGAGAAGGCAGAGGATTTGGAGCTGTTTTATTAGAGAAGGTGGCTGTGCACACGGTGGAGGAATTAGTTAGATAGTCGATTTCTTTACAGAAACAATAGACTGTGGAAGGGTAAAGGAAAGCTGTTTTAAAACTGTAGGTACCATTAAAACATTTCACCAAATATCACATTAATCATGATTTTTGTGCATTATTTTAATTTAATTTAATTTTTTAAGATTTGATAAAGGGTATGGTTGGTTCATATTTCATTTTTCTTGTTCCTTTGGCATAATTATTTTTGCAGTACTGGTGAAGGGTCCATATATTGGTAGCATATCCAAAAAAAAACGAAGGAAACGTTGTTGGTAGCAAAAGCTAGAGATGTGTTGTGGCTTAGGTGGGTAAAGGCCATTAATTGCCACTCTAAGAAAGCTTTTATACACCAGTCATGTCTCTATGATTTCCATCCATTAATAATGTTTCTAAAATTTGCCTTGATTGCATGTAGGTTATGGCACTTAATATGGAATGAAAGCAAAAGAAAATGGAGAAGATCTCATCTCCATTCTACTTGATGGTAAGAAAAATGCTTTTATTTATTTGTTGGGTAAATTATTATTTAGTTTCTGAGATTTAATTTAATTAACTAACTTGTTCATATTTTTTTAGAAACTAACCAATTAATAAGTCCTTCAATTTTAGTTCCGTTACGATATTTAGTCTTTCCATTTATTTTTTTACATTTTTCCATTAAAAAAATTTAAAAAGAAATTAAAAAATAAATAAATAAATTTTTAATACTCTAAATACCCTCTCCCTTCACCCTCTTCACTTTAAATCCACAAACAATGTAGAGAAAAATTCCACTCAAACCACGTTGGGCAAATGAAAAATAATAATGCTTACAAGGCCACGTTGGGCGCCATCAGACTTGATCATGATGTAAGTTTCTGCAATTTGTATGATACAAAATTCAAAAAATAATAAATAAATAAAAAACTAAATGGTTTTTCCCTAAATGCCAAAAAAAAATGATGAGAAATGCCAAAAATTGAACTAGGTTGTCACTAATTTTTGCAAATACTAAACAATCGTTTGTACCATGGAAGAGAGAGAGAGAGAGAGAGAGTATATACCATGGAAGCAACCAAATGAGGAAGAAAGATGCATGTTTTGGTGGACTTGTGGGGTTTAGCATGATAAGGACATGAAAAGAAATATGAGAAAAGATGGGATGGGGAATGAAATGCTGCGAGGTGGCTGGTGCGTGGGCTAAGGTTACTGCGTTCTCGATCAGTACCGGCCAAGGAAAATTGGAACAATTCTCGTTAATTTATAAAATCTTAACTGAAAATTGTTAATTTGCAGGGCCTTATCATCATTAAAAAAACTCTATTGATTTGTTGTTTTTTTTGTTTTAATGTTGTTGTCCTTCTATTTGTTTTTGTTGCATTTTGCAATTGAAATCTTAATTTTCTCCTCATTTAAGTTGAATTTGGGTTTGTACAAAAAAAAATTAAAAGAAAAGAGAGACTTGGTTCTAATTTTTTGAGTTTATATTTCTATGGTATAAATGAAAAATATAAAGGAAAATGAATGGTGTTTTAGTCTTTTTATAGATTTTTAACGGGATAAATGGACAGAATGATCACTTAGTTAATGGAATTAAAATTGAAGGATTAATTAGTTAATTTCTCAAAAATTAAATAGTAATTAGTTAACTAGATTAAATCTCAATGATGAAATAGTAATTTAACTTTATTTGTTTCATGAAATAGAATATTTATTTATTGTTAAAGTGAATCCTATTATCAGTTGTATCATGCATGATGCATGTATGGGATGTGGTAGATAAAACTCTGGAGTTCTCTATTTTAATGGCTAGTTTTTAGGAATGTTCTCTTTGGTTAAAAAAAGTGATTTATGGTTTGGATTAAAATTAAGAATGACAATGGATTGGAATTTACTATTTTCAAGGGATCTGTCCTGAATAGGATGGGGAAATCCATGCTTCTTAACCCTACCAAGCGAGGACAGGGTACACTCTTGCCTTGCCAGATCTCCTCTCTGTTTCACATAGGAACTCAAATGTAATGTATTTTGTATGTATATTATCAAGTTTAACAGGTAACGAATCTTTAATTAAATGGTATTGGACTTATCTCAATTTATGAGATCTCGAATTTAAGTTCTATTCAAAGTTAAATTTAAAAAAAAAAAAAAGTGTACTTTTTTTGTGATTCAACCTTGAATCTTGCTCGAGAGATGCGAATCTACCACTAAGCTTGTGGGTGCTACGCAAGTGCAACTAATATTTATATTTTAGTGTGAAATTTATTTATATTTTGATCTAATTAAATTTAATATCTATTATATTGAAAAAAAAAGAGCAGAACTAGTGGAAATGGGGATCCATGTGCCATTCCTACTTGAAATTTTTGGTGGATATATGGGAGGATGGTGTAGCCAAGTCAATATCCGTAGGGACTGAGAGGTGCTTAGAATTAGCAGTTGAGGTTGACACAGCTTTTTCGGGGAAAAAAAAAACTAATTTAAATGTCGAGAAAACTTAATTATATGATCATAGGCTTTATTTGTTTGATGAAAAATATTTTTTGATATTTGAAACGTTTTGGAAAATTAATTGACGGAAAATATTTTTCTAATAAATGTAAAATAAAATCAATTTTAAGAAAAATGACTTTTTCTTTTTAAAATGAAAATTGTTTTTTAAATTTTGACAAACTCATTATAATAAAAAAATATATATATAAATATAAATTTATTAATCCACCGATCACCAATAATTATTACCGGCAATCACTGATGACCATTGCTGTTGCTAAAAATCTGCAAGTGCATAAATCGTGGACAAATAATAGTGTGTGAGTAGAGTGTCGATTCCACAAAAAAGATATTATCAAATACCAAAATTATAATTACTCTATTATTTAGAATATCAATTTAATTGAGATTAAAGAATAAAATAAAAATAAGTATTAAGAGATAAATTCAATATATGAAAAAGAATTAAGATTTAGATTTCATCAATTGATTACCTATGACTTTTCTATGTTCTTTAAATTGGTTTAATTTCATTAGAATTAATGATTAGATTTTCCTAAATTATTTAATGTTCTCTCTCAAGACACAACACAAGTATTTATGTTAACTTTATGTCTACTCTCGTGATCACATGTAATTAATACAAACCCATTAAGTTTTATGAAAATCCTTTAATTAATCACAAATGAGTATTCTTATCTCTAAACAATACATTCCCTAGGTATAATATCTCAATGAACTAATATTCGCTACTTCACATGATATTTTTAAATATGTAAATAGTGATCAATTATTTACAAATATTAAATTCTAAGATAAAAAATTAATTCCAACGATTAAACTTAATCAATTAAATATAAATAATCATAGGCAAATCAAAATATTACATCTAAATCCTAGAAAGATAAATTTAGTTACTCATAATTAAAAAGAAAGAAACAATTAAATTAACAATCAATCTAGTAGAAAATATAATAACAACTTATTATTAAATTGAAAAATAAAAATTTAGAAAGAACTCTTTTTGAGATATAGCATTTGGCATACACGAGTTCCAAAATTTATCTTCTTGATCAAAATGAAAATAAAAAGAAATTAAATTAAAAAAAAATATAAATCTCTCTATCTATTTGTTTATTTAAATGAATGATTTGAAAGATGGGTGGTAATACTTATTTATAGGCAATTTTCATCTTTTTTTTCACCATCTTGCATCATTGTCTGCATCATTATTATTATGACATCATTACTTGCATCATCATTATTATGACATCATTACCTGCATCATTAATATCATTATATCATTGCCTGTATCATTAATATCATTTTGATCTACAAAATAAAATAAAATACTAAAAATATTTTATAATTTATTTATAAATTGTTAGAATTATTTATTTTTCAAAATAAGTAATAATATTATTAAATTCTCAAGAACTTAACCAAAATTTAAGTTTAAACAGGTAAAATAACTTTAAGAAAATAGAGTTATTACACCCTCAAACTAAAGATTTTGCTTGTCCTCGAACAAAACTAAAAGAAAATACAAAACTTAAACTAGTCCACTTTCATAGGAAATCACGATTGCATTTAGCATATGCACAACTTTTTAAACCCCTAGGTGATCCTATAGAGGACAAGTTGTAGTCTCGGGAGGGCTTCCAGTGGTGATACCCACAAACACCTGTAAAATTCTAAACTTCCAGCTGTTTATTTTAGAAAACAATAAGTGATCACAGTTTTGAAATCAAACAAGTATTAAATTAAATCCATATTTATTCAAATGTTAATTCATCCTATAACAATCATACTCAAGTGTGTGTGTGTGTGTGAGATGGTCAATATCAACGATAAATATGATGTGTCTGTTTCAAACAAGTGAGATTCTCATAATCTTTACAATAACAACCATCTGACTTCTAATAAGAAATTAAGCATCATAAACTCTCCCTTTGGTACGAATTTCCACTACGCTGAAGGCACCACCTGAGATCAAAAGATCTTTAATATCGGTTGTAATGGGACAGAGGGGATAGTGACATGGCTAAAAAATGAAAAGAAATTGATATCACAAAGGTTCCAAAGACTTCATAAAGTTAGAGACATCATAATATTTTGTAAGAAACACTTCTCAAAATTTATAGAAGCATAAGAAATGTAGGCCAATTATTATTATATTGGGCCTTTACTTCAATCTAAACAACTTTGAAAGATCGTCGAACTCAAAAGATCTTTCTTTATCATACTTTACATCGAATACATATATAATTATATATATATTTTTTGTTACATCGAATACATATATAATTATATATATGTTTTTTGTTTTTTATTTATTTATTTATTTATTTATTTACACTTGCCTCTTACTCTTATCCCAAATCTTTAAGAAATGTCTCTTACTCATGAAATATGCCTCTTTAGCTCAAATTCATCTTTAGAACAATGGTGAGGATATAAACATGTTTGAGCTATGTGAAATATGTGATTCTCAAAGAAAATAGCTAATCAATGTAGGCTCAAATTGACTCACTAGGGATGTTCTCTTGGAACATCAATATGGGAACTGGCTGATTTGACTTTGTGGTAAAAATCCTAGTGCCTTAATCATTTCACAAGTAATGTCTGATCAGTAGTTTGCCTCAAATTACCTCTGGAGGAGTTCTAATATTTAATTCCTTCATGTCGAAGTCAAAATGATCATTACAGTGAGGGTATAAGAACACACATGTTCTAGCATATTTGTCTCTGTACCGAATAATATGGCTATTGTGTAAAAAAAGTATTGAGTATAATCATCATAGACATGTATTAACCAAAAAATAATATCAAAATTCAAAATAATATTATCATCAATAAAAGTCATGATATTAAAGCTCAATTCTCATCACTGTGGCTGAAAGTCTTCCTAAAAACTTAGAGTTAGACTCAAAATTCTAAAAAATTTAGATATTTTTTTTAAATCATAGAAATTAAAGATGCGTAACAAGAATACGAAAGTAACTCTTTACTCAGTCATGTTACATTTAATGATTCAGACCTTAAACATTGAGACAATAATTTTTTTTTTAAATGATAATTATCACCTCCCCAACCTATTTGAGACATTGTCCCCAATGTCTACTATAGATAAGTAAATAGTAAAGAACTTCGCTTGATCTAGTGTTATTAAAGCAACAGAAAAAAAAAAGAAAAAAAAATACTGTAAGTAAAACCATAAGAGTTAAGAAAGTTACAACCGGAGATTCAGATCTAGTACACGCTTTTTTACTTCTATTATCCTTGGGGTGCCAGACCACCTGCGCCATCAATAAATCAGGTTCAGGTACAAAGTTTTGCAATTGGTCAATCAATTGATCAGTAGTTGAAGCAGAGATTAAGATGCGTCAACTTTCTTGTGTCATAAACCCTGTTCCACAGCATAATCAAGAAAAGATAACAAACCATTATAAAAATCATCAATATTAAGTAACCCTAATGGCTTTTTATGAAGATTTAGTTGGGTCCAAGACGCAATGTTGAAGATATCTTCAAATATTTCTAGACCACCAGGTAATGCAATAAAGGCATAAGCATTGTGATGCATGTATGTCATTCGTTCATACATGTTCATGACATGTAACTTATTACCTATAGTCCTACCAGTGATGTGTTTATTTTTAGTCAAAACCTTTAGAATTATACCTAGGACTTTGCTACCTCTAATATATGCAGAACTTGAGATACAACCCCTTAACCCTAAACTACCTCCCCCAAATACTAAATCGATTTTTCGTTCAGAAAAAATCCGGCCAAGTTCATTGGCTGCCTTCCAGTACTCTTCATTCTTACCAAATTTTAGACTACAAAAGACACAAATGATTTTGAATCTGCATGTTGAGGGTTCTGTCATTTCTATTCCCTATCTCTCCTAAAAGTTGTATGTATATTAATAATGGTGAATGTATATATAAGAAAAAGATAGGGAAATAAAATAAAAGTCTAATGGAGTAAAGAACAGTTTAATAGGGGTAAAGATGACTATTGATAGAAAATAATAAATGTTAGGTGTACAAATGTCAAAAAGAAAACATGAAAAAAAAAAAGCTGCCGAAAGCAAAAAAATCTAAAAAAAAAATCAAAAGTTAGAGATTCGTGCAAAAAAAATTCAAAAAGTAACTATAGGATGCAGAAAAATAATACAACGAAAAGTCAAAAGTTAATTACTATGTGCAGAAAATTTAAAAAGTAATTGTGGGATGCGGAAAAATAAAGCAAAAAGTCAAAAAGTTAGTGATACACCTAATTGTAATCAGTAGTTGTGATTGTGGCTCACATCTTCTACTGTTTTTACATCCAGTAACGGC
Organism: Vernicia montana; assembly: GCA_949750685.1. NCBI lineage: Eukaryota > Viridiplantae > Streptophyta > Magnoliopsida > Malpighiales > Euphorbiaceae > Vernicia > Vernicia montana. The sequence continues at coordinate 11,810 of CATKHJ011167991.1, forward strand.
TTGAACTCCTTCTATGAGTCGAGGATAGGCTTTATATCTAGTTTTCTTATTAACGGGCAAACAGGGTCTTTTATCGTCAGATCCCTTAAATTATAGCACTGTTGTTCTTCTTTGAATAAGTTCCATAAATCTAAAAGAATACGTTGGACTTATCCACAAGGATACGTCTCAAGAGTCTATAGGATATTATCTAAAGACTCCTTACTCAGTCCATCTTTTATGAATTTAATTTTGTCTTCTCAATTTATAAACACATATCCAATGCTTCTACAGCGTGTGTTACAATTTCATCTCGCGCATTTGTAACAGACTCTCATTCTCTTAGCTCTCCTCTTTTTTGAGTAAGAACTTCTTTCCATTCCTGATAAATATTTAACAAAAGAGTCATCAACTCTCTTGCTAGTCATACTTTCGCTTCAATAATCCACCAGATATGCTCAGGAAGACCCAAAAGCTTAAATGTCTTCATCCTTTCCAATCTGCATATGTAGATTTTCCTAAGTACATTTTGGGAAAAAGTTGGAAACATGTTTTTGAGTGTTCCAAGAATAGCTTTCATATCTAATTGATTAGTTAAGAAAATGAAAAATAAATTTAACAAACAAATAAACAAAATGAAACTAAATAATAAAAAAAAAAAAAAAAACTTTGGGTTGCCTCCCAATAAGCGCTTGGTTTATAGTCACCAGCCTGACTTTTTCAATTGTTTCACGTGGAATGCTTGAAAAGTACTCTCATTTACCTCCTCAATTTTCCTACAAAACTCTCAAATACTAAATTAAAAGGAAACAAGCAATTAAGAAAAGAAAAGAACATAAAAAAATAATTAAAAAAAAAGTAAAGAAGTTTGAAATTTGAAATTTGGGTTGCCTCCCAAAAACGCTTAATTTATAGTTTTTAGCTTGACTATAGATAGGTTTTCTTTAAGGGGGATCATAAAAAGTTTGAATCATCATTTTCGGCACAAAATCTCCATTGACATGTGATTTGAGGTGTGAATCTTTGAAATTTTCAGAAAAAAAATTTTCAACATCTTCATCCGAAGGTTTCTTTGGATATTTTTTCTTAACCACCTTCTTAGTTCCCTCATCAATAACATCAACATTCTTACAGCTCTCTTGAAAAGAATGAGATTTGATTGGTTTGGCAATGATAAATTTCTCTTCCTCCTCTCCGACCTTTAATAGTAGCTTGCCATTTTTTACATTAATTATTGCACCAGCTGAAGCTAAGAATGGTCTTTCCAAAATTAGAGAAATCTCAGTATTCTCTTTTATGTCAAGCACAATGAAATCCACTGGAATGTAGAACTTCCCAACTTTCACCAAAACATTCTCTATAATCCCAACCGGATGCTTAATGGATTTATCTGCTAATTGTAAGGAAATTTTAGTAGGTGTCAACTTTTCAATTTCCTCCAAATAGTCAAGGGCATTAATCTTACACCTGCACCCAAGTCACACAAAACTTTATCAAAATTAAAAT
>CATKHJ011168082.1:0-12462 GCA_949750685.1 Vernicia montana
AATTCAAATACAAGAATAGTAGTATATTTTCTACTCACCTTGAATCAAAAAGAATGCTCTATCACTCTATAGAAGCTCCTCAATCACATCAAGCAATGGGGCTCATCACATCCCTCATGATCTCCATAATGACTTTTAAGAGTAACTATATACATAACACATACAAATTATCAATACACATAACCCATGCTCTTAAAATCACTATACTCGTACTAATCTCATGATTTCTAACTGTATTCCCTTCCCCAAGCATAGATTATAACAATGGAGAAGAAGAAATTCAAAGAAAACCAAAACTCTAACTCACCTCTTCAAGAAATGCTTCAAGAAATGGATGATGGAAGGAGTAAATGCAACCCTAGATCGTTTTGTTGAAGCAATCAATGAAGTTTCTTGGCATAAAATGTGAGTGAGTGGATGATTTTAGAGAGAAAATGGGTTTAGGAACTCTGAAATCTCGTGGAAAATGAATTGGGCTCTTAATTTCCTTTTTAAAAGCCGATTTCCAGGTTCTGCCCTTGTTGCCAGTAGTGGTTGCTATAGGAAAATAGCGGTCGTGAATCCTTCATTGCAGTCGCTACTAAAGCATTGCGGTCGCTACTCCTTACTGTTCACGCGACTGTTCAATCTGGTGTCCAAATCAGGCAGAGGAGTTCGCGGGCTGAGTTGCGGTTGCAACACTAGGCGCGAAACACTTATAGTGGTCGCGACATCCTTGTCGCGGGCGCAACTTATGCCCTGCAACTCCACTTCACAATTTAACTTCCATTCATAAGGAATTTAATCCACAATCATCCATACACATGACATACACTTGAAATTCATTTATATACTTAATGAGAAGTCCATACATGAATATTCGGGGTATTACAAACTATGACTTCTAGAACTATTACAATTAATACTTAAAAATTTCTAATCTCGATTGTTCTAACTCTAACTCAAATACCTTTCTCGTCATAAATAGCTTGAGCCTCTTTGCTGAGGATAAGCTAAGTGTTATAACCTTCACTTATAACTTCTCAAAGATCTCACCTGAAACCTTCTAAACTAAGTCTGAAATGCACAGACGATGTGGTGAGTCGTCAACTCAGTAAAATTATAGAAATGCATACTGAATAGAAGTTTATGAAAAATCAATAGTTATATAATGAATACAATTCATAGCGAACATTAATCAATATATCGAAGAGAGAATAATATCAATAAACTATAGAGATTCATTACGGTAAGAATAGGAATTTCATAGGTGTCGAAGACAATAAACATTAAGAATTTCACATAAACAATATGATAGAAACATACATTTATGAGCTTGGGTTTATCATAACCACATTACCGCAAGCCTCACGTCATTAACTATTAGAGATCTAATGGTGGGATGAACCACCAATCCATAAATCTCAGCAATCAATAGCATCATAATACCATCGCGATTTTAAACATGTTATAACCATCGAAGGCACTCATAAGCGAACTCAGGTACTCTTTGTCACTATCAAGGGATGCCACATACCCTAGTAACATCTTCGCATGCCTGCAAGGATACATCTGACTTAATTTATAGACTCGGCCAGTTGAGTCACCTGTGCACATTATCTAATGATTTCCCTCATTAATTGGGCGTTTTATCAGTTTGACAATCAATGGATATACAATATCATTAAGAATGACTTTTTATTTCCACATAAGGTCAGTACAAAATGGTTTCATCAAATGTAAATACATTGGCTTCGGCCCAAGTGACCCTATTTACAGAATGAAGTCTTCAACCCAAATGGCTTCGCCGATTTTACTTTTTGATAAAACTTACAAAGAAAAATACAATATTGAGTTATCCATCGAAGGTGATGGTAACAATACTAATAAAAGTAATAAGATCAGCAAAAGAATAAAATTTAACGAAAATGCAATAAGAAATTTCATCATATTGTTCATGCATTCCATAGTTTTAAATTTCTGTAACTTACCTCACAAAGTTTTACTTTCAGCCAAGGTGCTTGCTCGTCAGAAGAATCTCCATCAACTGATCCTCTAGGATTCTTCTTAATAACTCCATGATCATTCATTGGCTTGACATTTATTATCCTTGGGCTCATTGAATCTACAAGCTTACCATCTAGATCTATCTGGAGCTCTTCTAAGAAAACTGAAAGAATTATCTATCTTTTAGATCTTGAGTTTCATTTGTCGATTTGGCTATCTTCTTTTGAAGAAAAGGCTTGATGAAAGAGTTTTGAGTTTGAAATTGTATTCTGTTGAGTTTCAGAGAAAAGTCTAGTATTTATGTTTTTAGAAAGAGAATGTAACCGTTCAAAATAGAAGCTGAATAGTCTTAGGGTCTTATATAGAGAATAAATAATAATGGCATACGTTATAAAATGACATAAAACCGGTCAACAGTCATTTATGTAAAAGACAAGTCATATTGGTGAAGAAATTTTTTTATTGGGAATGTAACTTTTCTTAGAAAGGAAAGTTTTTATTAATTGTTTTGAAAAACTGTCAGTGGTAGATGACTTTTCACCCTAACTACACATTAACTGATGTAACATAAAAATATCTAACTCCACTATCAACTTATACTAGGCATGTATGAATCCACCAGTTCGCCTCATAAACATATACTGATATCTAAGCCCTATCATCGAACCTATAGCTCATCCTCGTTCTACTTAGCTTAGACTTACCCAATTCTTTTCGTTAATCTATGGACATCTTCGGCCTCGCCTGCTCTAGATTCTCACATACATTTCGCTCATCTCGTTGAACTGAACCCATATGTTCGTTCACTAATATTTAATCATGTGCTCATCTTCTTCCACATCAAATCCATCTATCTCATTAAAATTCTCTATCAATTAACTCGTATATATTCTTCTTCATGTTATGTCTCTCGTCATTTCTATCATCTTCAATATAGCCTCGTATTGCTTCCCTTGTAATACCTTGCCTCATTTCTAAGATCTAGTCTCGTCTCTATAGTTCATTCTTACTAAATTCCACTTTTGTCACCAACCTTATCCTTTACCATCAAGACTCCAAATTAAATTTCGTCACTAGACTTCCTCATCGATGTCAGTTACTCGCTTAGATAGGAATTCTCTCATCCTCGTTTCTCTTTTCTCCTTAACTTAGATCACAGCTTAACGAAAATTCCTAGCCATCCTTTCATCCTAGTGCTTGTTCTCACTCATCCTTATGTGTTCATTATAGATATCTAATATATGAGGTATCATATTTTGTATGTAGGTGTCCGACGCCATCAATTCCAATTAAGAGTCTGATATATAGGTTTCAAAGAGCCGTTAATCAAGGAATGAATATATAGGTTGTAAAGAACCGTCAATTCAAAGAGATAAATATATAGGTTGCTACTATTAATCTTAGGGTGAATATATAGGCTTTAATGAGCCGTCAATTCGAAAGGGTGATCACACAATCTGAGAGCAAAAGTTGGCTATGTATTGATTGAATGTTAGTTTAAAAGTATACAATGAAAGCTTTTATATAGACAAATAGCTAACTTCAAATCTGTGTACTACCCTAATTAGATACTTTCTATACAAGAAAAGCTAATAAAAAAGTAATTAATTATAATAAAAAGACAATAAACTTTATCCTAAATAAGAGTAAAAATACATATTTTGACACTAATTGAGACTTTTTGGCGTGTTAATAATATTTAATGCATTTAGACTTTTATTGTTGTAAGAATAGAGATTTAAATTTTTTTTAATGAGTTTTTTTTTTCACCAACCTTCTACTTTTCTTGGGAATATGTTTAATTTGGGGAATCGCCTTCCTTTTCTCCCCGACAAATGTTTTGATGCCCCAATCAGCTATAGTGGCAACCCGAAATTCGCCAGTTCACTCTACCATGAGAGGAAGGAAGGCAGCCTCATTGTATAGAGGAGAAGTCATGCCTTTAGACAGGTCATGAATCTTCTTATAGGTATTGTCCTTATTAGTGATCCAAACTGCAAAATGAAGTAAGAAAAATGTATTAGACAAAAGTAGTTTTATAAAAGGGACAATGTATTTGGAAGAAGGTGAAAACTCACCCCTAATTTTCATAAGAACGAGATGCATAGTCTTACCTCGATCATAGTCTGTAGGCACTTGGAGAGCTCCCCTAAAATCGAAGCCCTCACCACCTCGGTACTTTTCTTTGATCACGACAGTAGCAAACTTGGTGTGCCAGTTATTCACCTTGTTTGGCTTATTGATGAAAATGGTTCGCCCTGACTTCGAACTAGTATATCGTACTCATCTGTAGCCAGAGCGAATAAACTTGAAAAAGCATTGAAACATCCTCGCGGAAGGACAAAACCCCAAGGCTTTGCAAACCACTTCAAATTGGTGCAGGTTTTAAATAGAGTTCGGTGAAAGTATCATAGGATTTAAGCAGAAGTAGTTAAAGTATTCAACCAAAAAGGGGGATAGAGGAAATCTAAGACCCGCTTCTATTTGATGATAAAAAAAAAAAAAAAGATACCATGATCATTATCTTTAATCATTTCAGCGGTATTTGGGACTTCGGGGTTTACATATATTCTATCAGAATTTTTGAGGAAGTCCATTGTAAACTTCTCTTGATCTTTCAAATTCTCAACAAATCCACTCAAGTCTGAGTTCTTCAGAGTTGAGGCAACATCTCCCCAAATATTCTCCAAGTCTGCTCGAATGTTGTGGTAGGAATTTTCGTCCTTTTTGGGAGCTATAATGTTAGTTTAAAAGTATACAATGAAAGCTTTTATATAGACAAATAGCTAACTTCAAATCTGTGTACTACCCTAATTAGATACTTCCTATACAAGAAAAGCTAATAAAAAAAGTAATTAATTATAATAAAAAGACAATAAACTTTATCCTAAATAAGAGTAAAAATACATATTTTGACACTAATTGAGACTTTTTGGCGTGTTAATAATATTTAACGCATTTAGACTTTTATTGTTGTAAGAATAGAGATTTAAATTTTTTTTTAATGAGTTTTTTTTTCAAAATTGAGATATATATGGTGATTAAACTCATTATAACATTGCGACCCAAAAAAAAATTGGATAAAAACATGATTAAACCGCTTTATAAGATGGCAATTATAGCCCAATTGAATAAGAAGCTGTACCATAAAAGAAATTGATGGAATGTTAGTCGTAGATGTGATAGAATATGAATTTTGATATTATAATGTTGGGTCAAAGATTGGCCTAATGATTTAGATTTCAGATGTAACAACACTAACCCAATTTTAAGGATTTTTATCACTTGTTCTGTCAGCTTTTTGTTATTGTCTATGGACATTATGAGTTATTTGGCAATGCTTTTACATATGTTACAACAATCAAATCCAACAATAAAAAATACTCTAAGCAAACATATGTTTATTCTTTGGGCAAAAAAAAAAAAAAAAAAAAACATATGTTTATTCCAACACCATTTCTTCATACGTGTTAGACTTAATTTTTATGTAGTATAATTAAATTAGAATATACGTATTACATCCTACTAATAAAAATATGGTATTTTTAATAAAAAAAAATTATGGTATTTAAAAATTCTGGTGTCAATTGACTCATTTTAATTAAAAGACACTTGATGAAAGAATAAAAGGTCAAGTGTTTATGTGTAAATACATGTAAGAAAACAAAAATTTAGTGTAAGAGAGAGTAAAAATATGCATATTGAAAGTAGGAGTGAGCACGGAGTCTAGATCTCCTGAACCGTACTATGTAACCTGATGAAGCTTATTCTAATCGAGATAGAATAGTTCAATCTTCTTTTTGGTTGAATTTCAGTTGGTGTGACCTGCAAGAAAAGACAAGAGTTTAGTAGGCTAGACCTGATGCCTAGCAAAGCCACTCCGTCTTAATAAGTTCTCAGTGTATTGTATATTGTATATGTACATGTGAAGGTTGATTTTTGGAGGTATTTATATATTGCGAGTCCTTATATGGATCGAATATAACTTTCTGGAGTGAGTCGGATTAGGATGACAATTTGCATATTTAACTTCAGACTAGGAATTGGATTAATGACAATATTAATCCTGGCCTTCTAATATTGGGCTTTTAGGTATATCGGGTTGGGCCTGGCCCCTTACTTCTTCTGATCTAGTTCGATATTATTTATCCCATATAAAAGGCCCCCATGTTTCAGTGAGGTGAGAACTTTGTGAACTTCGGTAGAAACAATCTTATGCACAGGGTATTTACTTAATGTCAACAGTCTCGTCATGTCCAGTCTAGCATTTATTTACTTATCGGTTGAAGTGTTTCACTTCGCTTAGGAATTCTGAGAGTCCATTGCGTATCTCTACGCACCTGACAGAATCCCACATTTAATGCTATAGTACCTTCCCCTATGGAGAGCAATCACATGGCTTGATACTGGCCATGAAGTCAAAGAGTTTTACTTCACCTCTGCCGCCTTTTAAGAAATTTGAAATGATTACCAACGTGTATTTTTAGGGTTTTATTTTCCTATAAAAACCTTTTCTTTTTCATTCTTGAAGCTTCCTACATTTTCTGTTCTAAAAAGCTTTCTCTGTCTTTGGCGTTTCTCAGCATTCTCCAATTCTTACTTTTTCCTTACTTTCTCTTAAATCTCTTTAAATTTATCCTTCAATGGCTCCCAAAAAGGATGAAAATTCCTACCACAACATTCGAGCAGACTTGGAGAATATTTGGGGAGATGTTGCCTCAACTCTGAAGAACTCAGACTTGAGTGGATTTGCTGAGAATTTGGAAGATCAAGAGAAGTTTGCAGTGGACTTCCTCAAAAATTCTGATAGAATATATGTGAACCCCGAAGTCCTAAATACCGCTGAAATGATTAAAGATAATGATCATGGTATCTTTTTTTTTTATCATCAAATAGAAGCGGGTCTTAGATTTCCTCCATCCCCCTTTTTGGTTGAATACTTCAACTACTTTTGCATAAATCCTATGATGCTTTCACCGAACTCTATTTAAAACCTGCACCAGTTTGAAGTGGTCTGCAAAGCCTTGGGGCTTTGTCCTTCCGCGAGGATATTCCAATGCTTTTTCAAGTTCATTCGCTCTGGTGACAGACGAGTACGATATACTAGTTCGAAGTCAGGGCGAACCCTTTTCATCAATAAGCCACACAAGGTGAACAACTGGCACACCAAGTTTGCTACTGTCGTGATCAAAGAAAAGTACCGAGGTGGTGAGGGCTTTAATTTTAGGGGAGCTCTCTAAGTGCCTACAAACTATGATCGAGTTAAGACTATGCGTCTCGTTCTTATGAAAATTAGGGGTGAGTTTTCACCTTCTTCCAAATACATTGTCCCTTTTATAGAACTACTTTTGTCTAATACATTTTTCTTACTTCATTTTGCAGTTTGGATCACTAATAAGGACAATACCTATAAGAAGATTCATGACCTGTCTAAAGGCATGACTTCTCCTCTATACAATGAGGCTGCCTTCCTTCCTCTTATGGTAGAGTGAACTGGCGAATTTCAGGCTGCCACTATAGCTGATTGGGGCATCAAAACATTTGTTGGGGAGAAGAGGAAGACGATTCCCCAAATTAAACATATTCCCAAGAAAAGTAGAAGGTGATTCCCCAACCCTTACCAAAGGCCCATTTATTACTGTTTTGGATTCCAGTGAGGGTGAAGATGCACTTACTATTTCGAAAATTATCCAAAAATCTACAGGTGATTCTTCTTCATCTTTTGAGCGGACTACTTCTAACTTTTGCAGAGATGTTCTTTTTAACAGTAGGATTTTTGATATGATAGTTGAGTGGGTTCACAAGGGGATGCCAACACCTCAAATCGTTGACGAGGTTATTCGATTATACATGAAGACTACCTTGTCTTGCGAGTCTGTTCATGATCGTGTGCCCGAGACTAAGATAGGTATTTTTTTGTTTGTCATGGGACTCAACAGACATTTTCCTGTGACGATCTCTCCAATTTAGCAGGTTTATACTTATTTCCGTTTATCTCCATTTGTAAGCTATTTTTATACCTTTACTAAAGTTTAATTTCGTATTTTCTCAGCAATCGAAAGTTTGGAGCTAATGGTTCCTGCAGTTTTACCTCTGCAGCTAGTTTCCATGGAAGATTTTATGGAACAAATGAAATGAGTTGATACCTTTGTTCCCTCTTTTGCTGTTCCCATCTCTGATCTTGATTTTCTCTTTGAAACTGGTCTTGAAGACGGATTGCATCCCTCAGTGAATAGTGAGAGGGGAGAGGAAGAAAAGGCAATCAATAAAGATCAAGGTACTGAGAGGGTTCCTAGGATTAAGAGGGTCCCCAATGTCGAAGAGACCGGGGCTGAAGTTGCTTTGGAATCCGAGGCAGGTAGAGTTGAAACAAGAGACCTAATTCCTCAAATTGAACCTATTGAAGAGTTGACTCGAGGTGAAATTGTGAATAAGGGCACTTTGACTTTGCCTACGCGAACCGAGCCAGAGGTCTCTTTAACTTTAGAGCCTACTTTTCTTGAGCAGCTTTTATTGGATTCAGAGTCAACTCTTGACGAGGTACCTTTTTTTTTTTTTTTTTCTTAAACTTTGTTCATTCTTGTTTTGTTTTTCAATTGACAAAACTTAACAAAGAACTAGGAGAGAAATTGACTGAATTCGCTTGGTATCAGTCCGTGGTACGAAGAGCTTTCTCTTCCAATTAAGACATAATTATCAAACAAAATGCTACCATCTCTGCTCTTCGCTCTTCAAGTCATGAGATAGCAGGAAAGATGAACTCAGAAATTGATTTACTTCAAGTCGCTTTGGAGGAGGAGAAAAAGAAACAAGTAGATCTACACAAACTATAGGTCTTGCAAACTGAGGCAAGGAGGCTTCCTGGAGAAAGGGACCATTATAAAGGTCTTTTTACTCAGAAGTTAGATGACTTAGAGCGTTTGTCTGTAAATTTAAATGCTAAACTGAAGAACCTTAAAGCTAAGGTAAAAAGTAAAGATTTAGAGCTTCAAGATCATCATAAAATCATAGAAGAGCTTTGATATGATGCTGAAAAAATGAAGGCTGAATTATCCAATCTTAAGGAGCAAGCCAAAGATTATCTTTCACTGATGAAGAACTTTGAGGTCGTTGAGAAGCAAATTGAAGACCTCAAAGCAAATTAAACTTAATAGCTCTGAATGTATTCACAAGAGAGATGAGAAGGAGAAGGTTACAATTATTCAAGACTTCTTAAATTCATTTGACTACAAGCAGAGATTGGCCCTGGATTCTGGAGCAAGAGCAATAAATTGTTTTAATATGGTCGTTGATGCTTTCGCTACCAAATTCCTTGAAGTTCTTGCTTATATGCCGAAGCGAGTGTTTGTTCCAACTAGCTTGGCCTCGTCACCTGCTTCGTCAAGTTCTGCTCATCTTGTTTCTACACCGACTCCTCCAAATGCTACGAGCTCACACCAACACCCTCTTGCTTCTTAATATTTTTATTTTATTTTTGTATAAAATTCAACAATTAATACAAACAACGTTTTTCTTTTAACTGCTTCATATTAGAAATTTCTATGCCATTGTTTATTTTTTCCTATATTTTGCTTATATAGGACTTTTACTTTTTCGAAGTGTACCTAGCCTTTTTTTTTTTTTTTTTGGCCAAGTTTCTCTATGTTGCGAGCTACTTTGTTGCTTTCTGTATCGTGCCTTATGCTAACCTTTCCGCGAGGCACTAATTTTTGTATCTCAATAAAGAGCTTTTCTTCTTAGTCTTCTGCCTGGCTTTTTTGCTAGTTTTTTATTTCCTCGTCAGAGATTTGCCTCGTGGTCTTTCGCCTAATGTTCGCTAGGTCTTTTCCTTTCTCAACAGAGAGTTTTCTTGTGGTCTTTCGCCTAGTGCTCACTAGGTCTTTTTTTTTTTTTCTTAATAGAGACTTGCCTCACGATCTTTTGCTTAGCGTTCGCTAGGTCTTTTACTCTTTCAACAGAGAGTTGCCTCATGGTCTTTCACCTAGTGCTTACTAGGTTTTTTACTTTCTCAATAGAGAGTTGCCTTGCAGTCTTTTACCTAGTGTTCGCTAGGTCTTTTACTCTCTCAGTAAAGATTTGCCTCGCAGTCTTTCGCCTAGCGTTCGCTAGGTCTTTTACTCTCTCAACAGAGAGTTGTCTTGAGGACTCCTGTTTATTGAAACTTTGCTCAAAGTACTCCTATGTTGGAAGAAATATTTTTAATATTTTTATTGATAGTACATTTTGAGATGTTGAATATTCCAAGTATGAGGAACTTCGACATCTTGCATTGTTACAAGCTTATAAGTGGCTGGTCCTATCACTTTTTTAATTTTAAAAGGCTCTTCCCATTTAGGTGCTAGTTTGTCAGTTCCTACTCTTTTGCCTATGGTTTCGAGATATCTCATGACTAGATATCCTAATTGAATACTTGAGCTCTTACTTTCTAGTTAAAATAATTCGCAGCTCGTTGTTTGTAGGTAGCCATTCTGATACTTGCCTTTTCCTGAAATTCTTCAAGGAGATCTAGGTCTAGCCTTCTTGCTTGGTCATTGTCTTCATTATTGGAGAAATTAATCCTTCCACTAGGTAAACCGATGTCCACTGGAATAACTGCTTCGGTGCCATATGTTAAACTGAAAGGGGTTTCTCCCATAGGTTGTCTTGGAGTAGTCCGGTATTTCTATAGAATATGATGGAGCTTGTCTGCCCAGCTCGGTTTGCCCATTTGACTAAGGATGGGCTACTAATGAGAAGTGTTATTTTATATTAAGTTCTAAACAAAAGGCCCTTCTTTAGCATTGTCAAACTATTTCCCATTGCTGATTACGAGCTAGTATGGTACTCCAAACCTACAAACAATGTTTCTTCATAAGAACTTGATGACTTTTTCAGCTCTTATGGTTGCAAGTGGCTCTGCTTCCACCCATTTAGTAAAATACTCAACTGCGACGTGGAGGAATTTTCTCTGCCCCAAGGCTACTGGGAAGGGTCCTAATATATCCATACCCCATTTCGCAAAAGGCCATGGACTGGTGATTGGCGTTTGTTCTGCCGAAAGGAATATGTTTTCCATGATCAAATTTTTGGCAAGAGGGCAATTTTCTGACAAAGGCAACAACCTCTTCTTTCATTATAGGCCAAAAGTACCCCTGTCAAATTGCCTTGCCAGCTATAATTTTTCCACTGATGTGCATCCCATAACATCCCTCGTGTATTTCTTTTAAGACATATTCTGCTTCACTTGGCTTTAAACATCTTAACCAATGGAGAGAATAAGCCCGTTTATACAATATATTATTGTAAATGGAGAAATGAGCACTTTGGTGTTTAACTTTTTTTTGCTTCTTTTGGATCCTATGGTAATTCTCCTCGCTCTAAGTAGACTTTGATTGGGTCCAACCATGTTGGTTCTTTGTCTATTTTCATTACTTCGTCCCTTTCTTGAATACTTTGATGTGCCAAAGACCCTATAAAGATTTTTTGAGGTAGTTCGATTGGATGTACTATTGTAAGTTTGGAAAGACTACCTACCCGACTATTTTTCTCCCTTGGTATTTTGCAAAAATTCAATTTAACTCCTTTATCTGTCATCTTTTGGATGATTGCCTTGGTTTTCTATAGGTATTTGATCATGGTGGGTTCTTTGGCTTTAAATTCCCTCTCTATTTGACCAATTACAAGCTGGGAGTCACTATGGATTTTAAGTGATGTCAAACAAAGGTAGTCTGTAAACATTAGTCCTTGAATTATTGCCTCGTATTCTACAATATTGTTTGTTGCTTCGAATCCTAATTTAAGGGCATATTCTAATACTAATCCTTGTTCTTTTTTCAAGACTATCCCAATTCCACTATCTTCTTTGCTACTGTGAACCCTCAATTTTGTACCCCTTAAGCTGCCGCAGCTTGACACCTGCTAAATTTCATGCGCTACGCAGAGCCGGTACGGCGGTCCCGCTAGCCGGTTAGCGGGCAGGGGTCAAGGGGGCAGCACCCCAGAAAGGTAAACGATTTATTTCTCTCCAACGCAGACCGATATCACTTTTTCGACCCCGATCAGACTTTCTATACCAGACAGCACATTTCCAAAACTGATCAAGTTTTCATCTAAACTGACTGCCAAAATGTCCGATAATTAATTTCGGACCCAACGACACTGACCGATAATTTTTCACACCTCAGAATAGCCCGGAAACTAACCCGAAAACCCCGAAAACTGACCCGAAACTTTCGAAAACTGACCCGAAAAGCCTGAAAATTGAGCCGAAACCGAAAAGGCACGCGGAGCCGCGCAGAAGCCTGTGGCTTCCGCAAGTCTCTGCGCGGAGCCGCAGGCCATGCCTGCGGCGTCCGCAGGGCCGGCCTGCGGAGCCGCGCAGGCCCGTGCGGCTCCGCCGGCCCCCTGCGCGGCTCCGCCACCCTTTTTTCCTGAAATTCTGAATTTGCCCTCCACTTTTTCTGCTTTTAGGCCCTTTTTGGTCTTTTTTCGCCCCCT
>CATKHJ011168138.1:0-11859 GCA_949750685.1 Vernicia montana
AAGAGAGGAAGTCAAGAACATCTAAGGAAACTAAAGGAGCTTGATAGAGGAAGCTTGGTGTGGAAATTCTAGAGGCTTCACGCTTAGGGAGCTTTGATAGAAAAGAGAAGAATCAAAAGTCTTGGCTTCAAGAGGTAATTCGATTACCACTTGTTCTTTCTTTTCTTACATATGTGTTTTACACATTAATTAAGAGATTGCTTGGAAGTTTTATTGGACTCAAACATAAGTATTGTGAAATTTTAAAACGTTTAAGATTTCACAAACCTACCGATTTCGCTGCGCTTAGGCCCAATATCCCTTCATAGAGAAAGTCCTTCTTGATTCTAATCTCATTGGTTGGGTGTTGATGGACTAATGTTGGGTGTTGAGGGCGTTAGTGAAGTTGGCAGATTGGGTACTGAGAGCGTTGGTGAATAAATAGGCTTGAGTTTTGAGTGCAATTTGGAAGGTTTCCTCAATTTTTTTTTTAGGAGGCTAGCAAAAAAGGTGTTCATAACATCCTGATCGATGGTGTTTGCCATTGTTACCTTTAAAAGAAAAGAAAAAGAAAGGGTAAGAATTTACACTGAAGAAAGGATAAATGGATGCAATGGTACATCGGGAAAAGGATTCCCTTCACCGAGTTTATTGGTTGAGTATTTTTTAGGTGACAGACCATTGATTTTGGTTTACAGGGTGATGAGACTCTATTCTCGAGTTTCTTATGTTATGTATGCATGATAATGTCATGATACATATAAAAAAGGTTTCATGGATATATGCAGAAAAGTCTTGATTATTACAGTACATGGAACCTAAAGTCTAAGGCTAAGGCAACTATATGCACAAGGGTGAAGGGTGGTTTGGTTTAAGGATCCCCGTTCCATTAGAGCATCAATATACCTAACCACATGTGAGTCAAAGTGCCTTGCGTGGGTCAAACGATATGGATTGCTTGTTATACCACTGAAATGATTAGGGATTCATCACGGGGTGGAATGCTTTCGCTATCTCCTAACATACTCAAAGAGAGTTGTCGAGCCAATGCTACTCAACATCTAAAAAATTTCCCTAAATCTAGGGTTAGGTAAGGAGCCTTTTTTATACAAAATGATGCATGAAAGTCAAATTAAACTTAAGTGCCAAATGGAGATTATTTCGAAAAAAATCCTAACCAAATACTTATCCTCTTATTTTTTCTTTCCTTTTATTTGAAAAAGGGTGGCAACTAGTCCCCAATGGAGTCGCCAACTGTGAGGCCTCGCCCAAATGCCCCTCCCCTCGCTCGAGAAAAATGCCTTAAGGAAAGACGAGTGATTTTTAAAGGAGTTTAGGTACGAGTTTCGGTGCTCACGATTGGAACGACTATCATTTAAAAAAGTGATTGATTTGATTTTTAAAAAAGAATTCGGGAGTCGCCACCCTAATTTATTTAAATGGGAAAGTTAAGGAAAAAACCCAAAATTGACTCCAATTTATTAATTTATGATTAATTTACCCAAGGATAAAATCACTAGTCTTCGAACCAGGTTGAGCTCGGGAACTAGGGTTTTGGTTTTAAAATAATCTCAATTTGACTCTTAAGTTTGATTTGACTGGAAAATTGATTTCATGAATGATTAGTGTTAATTGCAATTTAAAGTGCATGAGCATGGCATAATTATTAATGCATGGAAAAAAGTAAAGAGCAAGTAATTGAAAAATATTTACAAGCTAAGGAGAGTGTTCTCACTAGTCCTTATGGATTCTAGGAGAACCACAAAATCACTCCTTAATAATAATTAACTGATTGCAATAATTAAAATTTACAAGAGAGCACAAATTAAAATAAAAGGGGAAGAGGATTAATTGGGATTTGGATTTAGATTCCAAGCATGCACATGTACCACATTGAATGGGAATCAAAACCCACGTAGTTCATTCCATAGTGAGGTGGAAGGGTTTTGGGATTGATTAGATTGATTGGGTTGATTTAATTTGGGGTTTGAGAGAGAGTAAGGGATTAGACCTTCTTTTTAGGAATATGTGATGGGTGGATGGTTTTACCGAATTGGAGTTTGGTTTCGTAGAGGTGGATTGGATTAAATTAACTTTACGGGAGATTAATTTAAAAGGATTGATTACTCAATTATTAATTAATTAAAATGATTAATTAACCAAATTGAGTGGAGACTTGTCACTACCCAACTTTGAGCCATGATTGTCCTAGGACTCAGGGAGACATAAGGTCACTTAAGCTCGTAGAATCCAATACCAATCTATAACTAAACATACAATCAACAATACCAAGATCAGAACCTGAAACACAATACAAGATCACTTCCATATCAACCATACATCAAACGTATACTATACTAGTATATAGTACCAAAATGTACCATATATTATAGTTTAGTTTAATATACTAACAACTGTAACATATAAATTAACTCTTACAATCCCATATGAAATTATAGAATTCAACAATCTATACTAATATAATACCACAATGACTATAGAACTCTAGACTAGTCTCTTGGAGATACATACTCATTATGATATAAAAAAATGAACAAAATGAATATGGACAGAGTAATCCCCAAGGGAAGAGATGAAGCTTGAGTTTTACCTTGTTACAACTTCTATAACACCTAAAAAAATAAAACCACTAAAGGGTGAGATAAAAATTTCAGTGAATACATAATAAATCGACATGTTATGCCGGCTAGGTACAATGTAGAATATAAGAATAAGATAGCTTTAATGCTTTTAAGAAATGTAAACAATTAGGTAATTAAAATTATCACGATGGGGTTCATTTATGAAACCAATAAATGGGGCTTCAAAGTAAAGCAATTAAGTACAATTCGTCTTATTTTAGCAGAAACTATATATTGGAGAATGGTGTGTTCTCATTACCATTTAGATCGAGTGATGGCTAATGCCTTGAACACTCACAATAATTCAAGCGAGAGACTGATCAGGTCTCCCGGCTAGGACCACCTTTCCCAGCTAAAGCGGATACACTATTCCTATATGTCAGGCCTTCTTTACCATGTGCATATGACTAATGTATACCCCACATCAGATGGAGATTTCTGCTTTAGATAATTTATCACATTTTTATAATTGAAAGCATTAGGGATTTCAAATGAACTATGGTACTCATCATAAAGTAAAGGTTTCAATATACTATCTTTATATCGATGTAAAGTATACTGAAGGTATCAAGTGGATGTTTTAACATATTTGGGTTCATGAATAGATATCAATGGAACATAAGTTCAATCAAATAATCAAATTGATACGATGAATGAGTGGTTACACGATGGGATAGTGCCCATAACATATTGATTATCATGTACTCACCTTAGGACTCCTTTGCTCCAAACTAGCACACGCATAAATGATGATCATTCGATTGCTCTTATTCTTTGTCTTTAGGTTCTACAAGAACCATTCCAATTAATCACAATTTAGATCATCATTCATAACTTATCTATAAAATAAAGTTAGATTCTAATCCCATGCTTCTGGATCTATACTTAGCATACAATCACAATCAATCAACAAGACATCACATACTAGTACAATCAACAATTCAATAATCGATCCACATACTTTCACAATTGGGGCCGATTAGGCCTTAGACCAATGTCTAATCCCCTTTCAATTATAACTCACATTGGTCATATACATATGTCAATTTAGAATACCAATTATTGAAATAGAAACATGTTGAAGTTGGTCATACATACATAAATGATACCCTAGAGGTATGGCCGTATCACTACCCATATCACAAGAAAACCATTCAGAATAAATCATATACCTGTATCAATGCCCATATCATAAGGAAATTCATCTAGAATAAATGATACGCCTGTATCACTGCCCGTATCATAAGGAAATTCATCCAGAATAACTGATACGTCCATATCATTGACCGTATCATAAGGAAATTCATCCAGAATAAATGATATGCCTAGTGATACTCCCGTATCACTGCCCGTATCATTTATCTGGGTAAGTTTTCAGGCAAAATCCTCAAATGACTGGAAAAGGGAAAAATCAGCTTTCTCACAACCAAGACTAAATCAAAATCAATTTTATATCATGAAAATGACTGATAACTTAACTTATATCATCAATCAACATATAAACAAAGGATCTTAAAAACCCCATTTTTTTTTTATCAAACCCATCATCATCAAAGTGAGCAAGTTTGAAATCCTTTTTGGAAAAATCATTTCTACACACTCAATACTTCTCAATCATTCTTACAAATAATTATTTAAATGCATTTTCTCAAATAAGTTCCTTTTCTAGAAATCCATTTGGGTAAATCCTTTAAAAGAAAAGAGAAGAAACTCTCAAGGCAAACAAGCATACAATACAATATCTAAATGAAGAAAAGACTTTAGATCTTAGGTTGTTACCTTTGAAATCTTCCTTTTGATGGAGATTTACTTCTAGTCAAATGAAGAAAGAAAGAAAGAAGAAAAAGAAGAAGAAAAAGAAGAGAAAGAGATTTTTGATCTTGACAGCTTTTGTGAAAATGAAAAAGATGATAGCAATGGTGTTTGACTTAGAATGAAATGGATGGCTATGATTTGATCAATTTAATTGAATGGCTAAGGATGAATGGCTTCCAAGAGAAGCTTTGAAAATTTCTTCTTTTTTTTTTTTAATTTTAATTCAAGTGAAAATGGGATAATACATATTGTCTAGGTTCATTGAACCTTGGAATAGGCAAAAAAAAAAAAAAACTAATATACAAATAATGGTGTTAATGGAAAGTGGGACCCACTTTCCACTAACCCATTTCTAACACAAAAAAATCAAATTGGGTCATATTTCCCACCATTTTGAGCACCATGGCCGGCCACCCTAAGCATGGGTTAGCCCAATACTTGTTCACATGCTCCATATAATTATACATATTCATATTCATGTACTTATAGAATTTAATCATAAATTCAACACTCTATTTCACATGCAATAACATTGAATTTAATCTTTCTAAACATATTAGCATTTAATCTAATTTTTCTTTATATAATTTAAATCATTTAAAGTCTAGGGTATTACATTCTACCCCCCTTAAAGAAAAATTTATCCTCGAATTTAGAGAGCGTACCGAAGGTCATTAGAACAATTGGAAAAATTTAGAGAGCGTATCGAAGGTCATCACCATAACTCTCCTGTCGGCTAAATGCAGTCTTCAGTCTCTTATAAATGAATGGTACTTTTTCCATAGTTTCTTTCAACAAATCTGGTGCTTCTATATGTTGGTCACCCGCTTCAACCCAACACACGGGTGATCGACATTTCCTCCCATAAAGCACTTCGAAAGGGGCCATTCCTATGGAGGAATGATAACTGTTGTTGTATGAAAATTCGACTAATGGCAAATGATAGTCCCAGCTGCCCCTAAAATCTATGATGCACATTCTTAACATATCTTCCAACATCTGGATTGTTCTTTTAGATTGCCCATCAGTTTGGGGATGGAAAGCAGTACTGAAATCTAGTTGAGTACCCATCACTCCTTGTAGCTTCTGCCATAATCTCAAAGTAAATTGGGTGCCTCTGTCTGAAATGATTGATACTGGAACTCCATGTAGTCTTACGATCTGATCCATGTAGAGTTGTGCATATTGCGCGGCAGTGTAAGTCATTCTTACCGGCAAGAAATGGGCTGGCCTTTTTAGTCGATCCACAATAACCCAAATTAAGTCATACCATTTTGAGGTCTTTGGCAGTCCTACCATAAAACCCATAGCAATGTGCTCCCATTTCCATTCAGGTAATTTGATCTCTTGCAGCAAACCCGATGGCTTCTGATGCTCTATCTTCACTTGTTGACAAGTGAGGCATGATGTTACAAAGTTCGCTACATCCTTCTTCAAACTCGGCCACCAGTAATAACCTTTAACATCTTGGTACATCTTCATAGCGCTTGGGTGAACACTATAGGGAATTTGATGTGCTTCTTTCAAAATTCTCTCCCTTAATCCTTCTACGTTCGGTACACATATTCAATTTTCGCATCTGAGGACTTCGTCTTTGATATTGAACTCTAGAGCTTGACCCTTCCTCATTTCATCTTTGATCTTCACTAGTTGTGGATCTTTGTCTTGCGAGACTTTAATCTCCTTGAGGAATCTTGATTCTACTTTGAAGTAGGCTATAAGTACTTACGATCCATTCACTTTGAAATGTAGACCCTTATTAAACAGCTCATTCAATACCTTTACAAGGTGTCTTTTTTGCACTACTACATAGACTTCCTACTCAAGGCATCAACCACTACGTTGGCTTTTCTAGAGTGATAAAATATTTGACAATCATAGTCCTTCAACAATTCCACCCATCTTCTTTGTCTCAAATTCAATTCCTTTTGCTTTAAGATATACTGGAGACTTTTATGGTCTATGTACACCTCCCATTTCTCCCCATACAAGTAGTGTCTCTAAATCTTCAAAGCAAAAATAACTGCTGCCATCTCTAAGTCGTGAGTCGGATAATTAACTTCATGTCTTTTGAGCTGTCGAGACACATAGGCAATGACTTTTCCAATCTACATCAAGACACATTCCAACCCGATTCTCGACGCATCACAGTATATAGCAAAACCCTCTTCTCCTTCGGGTAATGCCAGAATTAAAGCTGATATCAAAAAATTCTTTAGCTTCTGAAAGCTTTCTTCATAGGATTCATCCTAATTATACTTGACTTGCTTCCTTGTCAATCTTGTCAAGAGTGCAACAATCCATGAAAAGTCTTTCACAAATCGGCGATAGTACCCAGCCAATCCTAAGAAACTTTGAATCTCAGTGACCGTAGTAGGACGTGGCCAATCGGCAACTGCTTCCACTTTCTTGGGATCTACTTGAATTCCATCTTTGCTCACTATGTGTCCTAGAAAACACACGCGATCCAACTAGAACTCACACTTTGACAATTTTGCATATAGCTGGTGTTCCTTTATTGTTTGCAATGCCATCCTCAGGTGTTCCTCGTGCTCTTTTTTGTTCTTTGAGTAAACCAAGATATCATCGATAAAGAAAATAATGAACTTATCTAGGAATGGCTTGAATACACGGTTCATTAAGTCCATGAAAGTTAGTGGTGCATTTGTCAACCTAAAAGGTAGCACTATAAACTTATAGTGACCGTACCAGGTTCTAAATGCAGTCTTATGAATGTCCTCTCCTCTAATCTTAAGTTGGTGATAACCAGACCGCAGGTCTATCTTCGAAAAGTAACTCGCCCTTTATAATTGATCAAACAAATCATCTATTATGGGTAGAGGATACTTGTTCTTCACTGTCGCTTTGTTCAGCTGTTTATAATCTATACGCAGCCGAAAAGATCCGTCCTTCTTCTTGACAAACAGTACTGGGGCTCCCCACGGTGAACTATTGGGTCGAATGAAATCCTTGTCCAGTAAATCCTGTAGTTGCACCTTCAGTTCCTTCAGCTCGGACGGTGCCATTCAGTATAGAGGTATCAATATGGGTTGCGTACCCGGGAGTAATTCAATGTTGAACTCGATCTCCTTATCTGGTGGCAATCCTAGTAAATCATCCGAAAACACATCTAGGAATTCACTTATGATTGGCAAATCCTCTATACTCTTAGAGGCTTTCCTCGTATCCACTACTTGAGCTAAAAAGGCTCGACATCCCTTTCTTAGCAACCTCTTAGCTTTAATGGCAAAGATAAGATTTACGGGTGCATCATTTCGCTCTCCTTGATACACAACTTCTTCTCCATTTGCCATCTTGAATCTAATTCTCTTTTCACGACATTCAACATAGGCATTATGTTTTGACAGCCAATCCATGCCTAGTATGACGTCAAATTCCAATACTTCTAGCTCGATCAAATCTGCCACGAACTATCTACCTTCAATTTCCATTACACACTCCCTATACATTTGATTTACTTCTACTATCTCACCCAAATGTGTAGTTATAGCTAAGGGTTCATGAATCAGTTCCTTAACTCTATTTATCTTTCTAGAAAAACAAAGAGATATAAAGGAATGCGTTGCACCAGAGTCAAATAAGCACCTCGTATATGAAGAATGAATAAGGACAGTACTTGTCACCACATTATTCTATGTTCGTGCTTCTTACGGATTTAAGGCATACACTTTTCCCTTACCTTTCCCTTTAACTTGTTGCATAGAACCGGAGGCTTAGCCTTGATTCCTACCTTTCCTCCTTGTCCATGATTATCAGCTCAACTCATCTGTATGGTTGGTTGTGAAGCAACAGTAGTTGTCCTTTGTTCCCCTGTCATAGGACAATCTTTGATGAAATGCCCTACTTGCCCACACTTATGGCAAACTCCTGAAATTCTGCAATAAATTCCTCCATGCATTTTGCCACAGGTAGTGCAATTGTAAATAGTTGGATTTTGTTGTCCCGACCGATAAGTCCGGGTGTCGATGCAATAGACACACTAGTAGCTTGGTTTCTACTCTTATTCCCTCCTCGGGACTGATACTGAGCAGTAGCAGGTGCAGTATGCTTCCTGGCTTGAGTATTTCCACTTTGTTGCTGATTACCTTGGCCTCTATTTTTATTCTTCTTCTGCTCCCTTTCAGCTCTCTCAGCTTTCTCTGCCTTATGTCTTGCTTCCATTAGCTTAGCTCTATCAATCAACTTGGCCATAGTGGAAAAATCTATGGCCACAAGCACATTATAGAGTGGTACGATTAGACCTCTTCAGAATCTATCGATTTGACTTGCTTCTGTAGGCACAATATACAGAGCATATTTACTGAGTATCTTAAATTCTCTAGCATAGTATGACATGGACATACCAGGTTTCTGCTTCAATTGCTCGAATTGAAGTGCACGGTTCTGTCTTTCTCCTTCAGTTAGAAACTCATCCAGAAGTTCTTGCTTGATCTCAGCCCAACGGAGCGGTTCGTCCCCATACAACCGATCTTCAATGTTCCTTTGAAACCATTCCCATGCTTCTTTCTTGAGTTGCATCTCGACTAACTCAATCACTTTCTCATCAGAGCATGGCACCATTGTGCGATCTTGTCTAGCTCATCTAAAAACTCTTGTGGGTCTTCACCCTCTTCTCCCTTGAACTCAGGAGGTTTCATCTTCTTGAAGTCATTCATAGTGACTCCTTCATCAGGAAGCATTCTCCTTCTCCGTACTCGTCGTAAAGGTCTAGGCGGTAGAGGAGGAATCCCTTCATCACGCCTCTGAACAGGTGGTACTCTTGGTGGAGGTGGAGGCATCTTTTGTTGATGTCACCTTAAATCTGCAAGTTCGCGCCTCAGCTTACGTATCTCTTGCCTCATCGCTTCCATATTCTCTAGAGCTTCAAATTCCACATCATTAGCAGCATGCTGTCTTAATCGAGATAATCCCTCAGATTCACGTGAATCGAGGCAGCTACCAAAGCAACATCTAGTGCTATACTATCACTATTAGAGGAGTCATGCCCCTCTGATCGTACTCTTCTTCGAGGTGGCATACTGTCATAGATAAATGCCAAAATTCAATAATCATCTCAACATAATTCACATGCTATACTAATTCATGATAAACATGCATTCTTACACTATCATAGTATTATTCAGTCAATCACAATTGCAGCATTTAATGTACCTTTCAAATCACCTATAAAATTCACATATGTATTTAAAACACTATCGTACTATAATATAATATAATTGCTTCTTTTATATACGTCATATAACTTTTGATTACATCTTTTTGCTAGTACAAAATGATGTCAGATCACATAAATATTAATCTTGTGTCCCATGTTCACTATATACTTGCCTCACAGGGCCTTTCATATACGGACATGTTGTATCAGAAATCAGACATCTTTACTCATATTATATATATGTCTTTATAGACACTAATTACATGCTAGCCTACTGGCTTTTCAGTGCTATCAAGCCTTCTAATCTATCTTAGGTTATATATATATATATACCCTAATAACTTGGTACTACTACTCGTAGCTAAACCCAGCCAGAACTCCTAACCCCATCCACATCCTCATGTGCAGCTCCACTCTCTGCGGGACGTATACTCCTATGTCTGGTAGATAACAAGGAAGGTGATACTCTATGATGCCTAAGCTGGCATCTCTCTGCTGGGTGATCAAGTTTACCACAAGCCATACATATATGCTCAAAAAATCCTAGCATCAAATCTCGAAGAGGTGGGATATAGCCAGCCCTCGGGTGCTTATAAGCATGTATCACCCTAGCCATCTCCTAACGCATCTCCCTCATCTCTCTCCAAAGGTCAAATATCTTTCTATAGCAGGCGGTTCTCTCTCACCATATCATCATATCTGGCCTTCATCCGAACTACCCATATGGGCTCAAGGTCCTCCTCAGGGTCAGACTCTATAGGCTCAGCCCTAGCGACAGACGCCACATCCGATATCTCTCCCTCTCTTACCGATTTATATCATCGTCTTCGCGGAGGCATCTACACAATAACATTAACAATCTCAACAATATCATATATAGCAAATGTATAATCATTTAATTCGAATACACATATATATTGAGTTTACACAGAACTAACTTCTTGATGGACTTCAAGGATGTTAAGGAATCCTATGTTCAATGGTTCAACTTATACTCTATGACTCTTATACGTATGAAGTCTATATTAGACTTAAGTTATGCTCTGATACCAACCTTGTCACGACCCAACTTTGAGCCATGACTTTCCTAGGACTCAGGGAGACATAAGGTCACCTACGCTCGTAGAACCTAATACCAATTTATAACTAAACAAACAATCAACAATACCAAGATCAGAACCTGAAACACAATACAAGATCACTTCCATATCAACCATACATCAAATGTATACTATACTAGTATATACGTACCAAAATGTACCATCTATTATAGTTTAGTTTAATATACTAACAACTGTAACATATAGATTAACTCTTACAATCCTAGATGAAATTATAGAATTCAACAATCTATACTAATATAATACCACAATGACCATGGAACTCTAGACTAGTCTCTTTAAGATACATACTCATTATGATATAACAAAATGAACAAAATGAATATGGACAGAGTAATCCCTAAGCGAAGAGATGAAGCTTGAGTTTTACCTTGTCACAACTTCTATAGCACCTAAAAAAATAAAACCACTAAAGGGTGAGATAAAAATCTCAGTGAATACATAATAAATCAACATGTTATGCCGACTAGGTACAATGTAGAATATAAGAATAAGATAGCTTTAATGATTTTAGGTAATGTAAACAATTAGGTAATTGAAATTATCATGATGGGGTTCATTTATGAAACTAATAAATGGTGCTTCAAAGTAAAGCAATTAAGTACGATTCATCTTATTTTAGTATAAACTATATATTCGAGAACGGTGTGTTCTCATTACCATTTAGATCGAGTGACGGTTAATGCCTTGAACACTCACAATAATTCAAGTGAGAGACTGATCAAGTCTGTCACATCCCGCCTTTTGAGATGTGACGATCCTAGGGTATAGGAAGATGTAAGGTCACCTAAACCATTAGAACCCTTAATCATACTACGCTCACTAACACATGGCCATTATGTTCCCAAGATCGTAGCCAAAACCCATAGACAATCCTATCATGCATACTATCCATATTACATGCATAATTAGTCTTTAATTATGTGTGACCAATAATTGATTTTAATACCCATATCGTATGATTAATTCATACCTCATAAATTATAGTCATCATACTTAAAGGATTACAAACCAAACAATAGTTAACAGTCATCCAAATAAACAGTACTGATATCTTGACCCGTGGAGCTCTAATAAAAGTACGCAAATTACAGGCCAAAAAAATAAATAAAGACGACCCAAATGC
>CATKHJ011168141.1:0-45052 GCA_949750685.1 Vernicia montana
ATAGAACCAACTATATATATATATATATATATATATATATATATATATATATATATATATATATATATATATATATATATATATATATATAGTTGAAAATTCAAGCCTTATCTTCATTGAAATAAATAGATTAAAAATAAATAAATTTACTCACTTTATAGTGGGCACTGCACCATTGATATAGTACTGTTAAAAATAAAGTGTACTGTATTTTTTTTTTTTTTTTATATATATATATTTAAATTTGCTCTTCTTTCTTTCTTTGTATTGATTAGAATGATTGATAGAGATAGATTCTGATTGCAAGTTGGTAGACAAATTAAACCAACCCATTAAATAATGTAGATTTCTTGCAATTGAATGTTACATGGAGGGCAGAATTTTTGTACCAAACAAGAAAAAACATAGCAGAGTCAGAGAATCCATCAAAACACCCATATCACATATGCCCTATACCTATACCTATATCTCTATATTTTACAAAATTTTCTGATGGGTGCTACTATAAAAAAAAAAAAAAAATATTAGATAAATTTAATTTATCATGTCATGTTATAAATTATAAAATATAAAATATTATTACTAGTATATAATATTTTACCTTTTTCTTTTCTTTTTACATGTTGTTTCGAAAATTTTGTTTTAGTCCTATTTATCTACTACTTTATAAAATTAAGGAGGTATTAATTATTATTATTATTTTAATTTTACTTTTATCCCTTATTATTTATATAATATTCAATAATTTCACATTTTTTTTTAATAATTAAACTTATTTTATAGCTTTCTTAATTTTTTTTGCAACTATTATCTTAAAAGGTTAATAAAAAAGAAATTAAAGGAGTACTGGTCAGAATTAATTATGGCAATTTCAATTAAATATCCATTTAATTATTCTGGTAAAACTTGCAATAAATTTTAGTGGTTGAAATTTGAAAATATTTTAGACTTTTCGTTAGTTAGGTTCCTAACTAATAGCCCTAATGTTGTCTTCCACTAAAAGTTTAAAAACCATATTTTATTTTATTTTTTTATTTATTTAATTTGAGAAAGAAATTAAGATTCCAGTCTACTTCCATAGCATGAATTATAATTATTGTTTAAATAAATTATACTTATTCCGTATTAAAATATTTGATATTTTTTATTTTACACGAAAATTAAAAAAATTAGTTAATATTTTAATTTTCACCATTTTTTTTAAATATCCTTATTAAAATTTTATTTTATTAAGTAAATTACACTTCACTTTAATGATGTTCACAATCAATAAGAGTATTTTAGACAATTACTTAGTTAACTATTAATAAAAAAAAATGGATAAAATTTTAGGACTCTGAAAAAGGAAAAAATGTCAAATATTTTGAGACGGAGCGAGTATATATATATGTAGTAATTTGTTAAGTATAAGAGTATGACGCTTTTTATTTTAAAGAGTATTTTTTATATAAATAAAAAATATTTTAATTAATTTTTAAATATAAAAAGTGTAATTTTTTAAAAAATTCAATGAATTCTTTAATTAAATAGGTGAGAAAATTAATAAATAACAATATGTGAGAGAATTAGCATGCATAGAAAGTGATAAAATTTATTAATTAAATTTAAAAATAAAGAGTGAAATTAACTCTCTATTTTAAATTTAAATAATAAAGAGTCTATTAAAATTTTATTTTTTTATATTATTTCTTTATTATAAAAAATTTGAAATATATAAAGAACTCTTAGAGCATCTCTACATTACAGAATCACTTTTTAACTTTTATATATATATATCATCTAATAAAATTAGAAAAAAAAAAAAATTGAAGTTTCACATTTTTTTTTTTAATTTTTCAAAATTTTATTGTTAATCTACTTTAAAATAATGAAATCAAATTTGAATTTGAATTGACTAACATATGGTTGCATCACTTTCAGTTTTTAAATGCAAATTATAATTGGAAATATATTCCAGGCCTCCATTTTATTGCTTATCTGCTACAGTATTTATGAGTGATAACATCTTGGTGTTAGAGCCTTTTAATTAGATCCAGCTGTAATTTATAATTGGGAAATTCAAAGTTAGGTTAGACATTATCTCTTCAAATTAAACCCTCCTTCAATAGGAAAGTTATTGCCAATTTCATTTATTAATTCCCCTTTGCTTTAATTTTAGTTTGAGTTATGGCAAAAAAAAAAAAAAAAACTTGAATGAACTACATATTTAAAATTTTCAATAGAAAATATTTATGAGTCAATTTTTTTTTTTAATTATAGATAATACTCCTTCCGTTTCACAATAACTATCTTTTTATAAAAGTGATTTTATTTTAATATAATTGTCGTTTTACAAACCCAATGTAACATTAATTGATTTTTTCTCAAATTTACCCTTAACATTAATTGACTTAGTGTTATTGGTAGAGTTTTGGTGAAAAACAAGTTAATGGTATATTAGTCTATTTGATTTGAAATTATTCATAATTTATTGCTTCATATTAATCTAAATGCATTCCTTTAAAACGACAGTTATTGTGAAACGGAATGAGTATGTTTAAACATTTGATGGATCTTAATCATTTATTTCATCAATTAGCCTATTATATTTATATAGTACTTATACATAATGTTATTTGGATCGATATTTTAATTAGTTTATCATATATTATTGTATATATAATTATAATATTAGTGTACATTATTATCTATGTAAAAAATATAGTATATATTTTTTTAAAATATAATAAATAAAATAATAATACCTCAGTTTTTTTTTTAATGGAATAATAATACATCAGTAAAAATTTATGCTCATTGGTTGCAAATAGTTGAAAATTGAAGTATACATATATAAAAGGGCATTGCAAAAATTTACTGATCTACTTTTATTCTTTATTTATTCTCTATATAAGCACCTTTCGGCATTTCCTTCCATGGATCCTTCTCTTATAAGGAAACTAGTCAATTTTATTTAAAATTCCCACTATGATTTTGATGATTATATATATATATATAGTTATGAGAAAGTGAAGTCCAGCAATTAATATTTAGAAAGAGAATGAATTTAAAGGGGTTATTCCATTACTCCAAATTTTTCTCACACCTTCATTATCTCTTTTAAAGTATTTAATGCGCAATTCTAAGTTATTTGTTTCTCTTAAAATATCAATTTTAATCATTTGTATTATAAATAAATTTTAACTATTTTTTTTTCAAATAATAAATATAAAAAGTGTTATTTTTATTTTATAAGTTTTGCTTATTTTTATTGATGAATTTTTTAAAATAATGAAAATCAATTGTAAAAATGAAATAAATTCTTTTGTAATAATTTCAAAAATAAAAATAATAATTTAGATGAAAATAAAATTTTATTTTTGGCATAAATTATAGTAAATTTGTAGATAAATTTTAATTTATATATATATTTTTATTTCTTTTGGTTAAGAATTTATCTTTTTATATTTATAAAATTACAAAAGAAAAAATTAGTTACTATAAAAGTAATATATTTGACTCCATAAATAATAAAATTTTGTTCTTATATGATCAAAATAACTTTCTTGCATCCATTAATTGTCCCAACCAATGTGAATCATGCATATGATAATTTGTTAAGGGAAAATAGCTTCTTTTTTTTTTTTTTAATTGAGTTCTACAATTATTCAGTGCTTAAAGTACAAATTTAAAATTTAACAATATTTGGCAAAAAAAAAAAAAAAAGTACAAATTTAACAATTAAAAAATTATAATTTACCTAAAAGCAAGAAAAATATAAGGCCACTAATTGGCTAATATCAAACATTATCTTAAGAAAGATTAGGGATCCAATCTTTAAGATATAAAAATCTTTATATATTGATATTATAATTATATAATATTGACATTCTATTCAACAAAATATATTAAAATATAAACTATATGTTTTTAAATATGTAACATCAATAATAAATATTTATTTGTAATAAAATAATACTTAGTAGTACTAAATTAAATAATTTAAGTGTTCAATAGAAGACCTCTTAATTTTTATTTCAAGATTTAATAACAATTTAAAAAATTTATGAATTAATTAATTTTAATTTTAATATTTATTTAACAATTTGTGTTAAAAATATATTTTATTTAATAAATTTGAATTTAATTAATTAATATGTATCTATTTAATTAATTATTATGTACCTATTTCTTGAAGAAATAAAAATTTATAATTTTCAATTTTTTTTAATTAAATATTACCTAAGAGTTGAGAATTTGTCAATATTTTGTTTTTTTTTTAAATCTTACAACCGACTTTGCTGTTAAGTGTAGTGACCGACTAGTGACCCACCTCTCTACAATATGCCTCTCGTGGACTTTTGACTCGTGTGGTTGTCTTCCTTGTACATTCAAATTGGCTTAAGGATCATTTATTTTTTCTTTAATTAATAAAGGTAGCTACTCTTCCTAAAAAAGTGAATTTTATAATTGGATTTGTTTGGGAAATCAAATTTATAAGCATAATGATTAAATAATAATAATAATAATAATAATAATAATAACACAAATAAATTTTATGTGATTCAGTTTATCAATGGACTTTATATCCATAGTCCATTGAAAGAATAATCCATTAAATCAACATATTATAATTTTTGAACAAACAAATTATAAATTTTTTTTCATAATATCATCACTCATCACAATTACACTCTACCCATACATTTTGTGGTACATCAACCATTTAGCAAAAATCAAATAGCCTCTCCTATAATACTCATATTTATAATGTTACCCATTATTAATTCTAATTCAATAAGAGTTCTGATTCAATGAGTATTCTCACTCATTTAAGAATGATATTAAAATAAAAAATTTACTTTACATAAAAATAATTTTCTTTCTCAATTGAGAAATATTTATCACGTACAAAATAGAAAAAAAAAATTCTTTCTAAATCTCATTAAGATTTTAAGTTATAATCCTAATAATTTGAGGGATTTTCTTTGAATGGTACATAACTAAAAAGGTTCTTGTATTATGAATCTTTAATTATTTCATTGTTAAAAATAAAAAAGCATGCAAATAGCTTAGATTATTATAATGACAAAGGTGAAAAGATAAAAGATGATAATGACAAGTAGGAAAATGATCCAAACTAAAATTGTTTTATATAATTACTTTTGCTTTCTCAAATTATATTTAAAATATATTAAAATATATCAATCAACCTTTGATTTACTTGTAGGAATCTATAATAAGAGTAAATTTTTTTTAAAAAAAATTAAATAATAATAATACTAATTTCTTAAATTTTGCTTAAAATAAATAAATTCAATTCAATTAGTAAATAAATTTATTATTATTTATTGATCAAATATTAATACTTTAAAACTAAATTATAACTAATATATTTTAAATTTTAAATTATATATATATATACACCTTTTCTTTTCTCTCCTCTTCTTAACTCTTAAGTTGTGGCTAGCTGGAGAAGCAAAATTAAAGCTAGCAAAAATTATGGGTGTATGTGCTTCCTCTGTATCCGGAAGATCATCAGGAGCCAAATCAATCAAACACTACTCATCATCATCATCGTTGAAATCGACGATCAAGATCATTCACGAGGACGGGAAGTTAGAGGAGGTGAAGCAGCCAATTCAAGCTAGCAAAATCACATCTCGAAGTCCAAACTATTTTCTCTGTAGTTCAGAATCTCTGTGTTTAGACACGTGCGTTCCACACGTACCAGAATATGAAGAACTGCAAGTGGATCAAATTTACTTCCTATTGCCAATTTCTCGAGCTCACAAGTTGCTCTCATTGCCTGACTTGTGTGGTCTAGCAGTCAAGGCTAGCTCTGCTCTTGGCTGCCAACCCAACTCTTCTAATAACTTGCTTTTCCGGTGACCGGAAAAAAATTGTTATACTGAATTAAAATCAAAGGAATATATTGGTTAATGTATCACTTTCCGTTTTCCGATTGGAAAATTAATGGCCTGCGAAATTTGCAAAGGAAAGGAAATGTAACGCGTAAAATTGGTGGACGCGATTTTAACTTTTTAGGCTATTTGTTGTGTCTATCAATTGGATTTTATTTAATGTGGTCTTTTTTTATTTTTCTATTATTTTTTTAGGAGCAAATGGAAAAAGAGGAGAAATTATTATTATTATTATTATTATTATTTAAAGATGAGATGGAGAATCGAAATTGAATTTATTATTCATGCTATACATGCATTTCACTGGACTATGTGTTTGCTGTGTATTATTATTATTATTATTATTATTGTTTTGTTGTTTTTAATATCTATATGTCACTTTAATTGAAGAACAAATTTGTACTAATTATAAATCAATTTTAGCTCAATAATTTTTTTTAATTGAGTTTAATAATATTAAAATTCTTTTTATATGAATTCAAACCTCTAATCAAAATCGAAAAAAAAAATCAATTAATTTAAATTATAATACCATTAAACAAAAAATTAATGAATTATAAATAAATTTTAGTTTTAACAATATTAGAGTCATTTCTAAAACTGTAAAGTTTGGAGTTTAAACTTTAATCCAAATCAAATTAATAATAATAATAATAATAGCAACGGGCTGATTGGTGACTTAATCAATTTGAAGTTGTCGAGCCATGGTGAAAGGTTAAAACCCAATATATATTTATGGGCAGCCCAACATGTCATAAAGCCCAAATTGTACTTTCAAGTTTGAACCTTTGATCTCAAGGCTATGTGCCTGGGCCTAAGAAATATTATTTCATGATATCTGTAGATCATACAAAAGCCTTAGTTTTCTCTTCACATATGATAAGATTATTAATTGTTTTTTACTCCATCCTTCTCAAAATGTTTGATATTTTTTTCTTTTTTGTCCGTTTTAAAATTTTATTCACTTTCCTTCTTTGATTGATAGTTAATTAAATAATTATCAAAAATACCCTTATTAATTCACATCAAAATCATTACTTATAATAAATTTTATTCCTACTATTTTTTATTTTGAATTTACATTTTTTAGTAAATAATTTTTAAGTTCCAATGTATAAGCCATCTTATTTAAATACCATCACTAATTTTTGTAAAATCATTTTCACCATTTATTCTTATGCATTATGAAAATATGATGAGTTCACATCTAAAAAATTAATAACTATACTTGATTACTATGAACATTATTAAAGTGGAGTGTAATTTACTTAATAAAACAAAAAATTTAATAGGGGCAATTTAGGAAGAAAATAGTAAAAATTAAAAAATTAACTAAAGGATAAAACCATTTGGCTAGAATCTAGCAAGTTAGAATGATATTTTTTGTAATTTTCGAATCATTAAATGAGGTACAAGTTAGAATGGCTATTTTTATTTGACTAAAATACCATTTTCCTTATCCATTAGATTTAGTGAAAATTTGAAAAAAAATTTATTATCTCATTACATTTTTGAAATATGAATTTTAAAATTTCATTATCTCACTACATTTAAATAATTTGTAATTTTTAAGAAAATAATTAATGTGCAATTCAACTTCCAAAGAATTATTTAGCATCTTAAGTTGAGAATTATTTGTTCAAAATAGCATTTTACGTTGAGCTTCCAAAGGAAAAAAAAAAATATTTAGCATCTTTTTTCTTTTATTTTTTCTGTTGAAAATTCATGGAAATCAATAACAAGATGAACAAACAAAAGAAATTTCATGCTATTGATTTTAAAAGAAACACACAAACAAATACTATATAAGTCTTGTTTGACATTACGTTTCGCAAAAACGCTTTTTAATAAAAAAATTTATATTATTTTTAAAACTATTTTTTCTTATAAGCAAATAATTTGATACTTTTTCCATAAGTATGTTTGAAAAGATAATTTATAAAAAATAATAAAAATCAATCAATTAAATCAGAAAAATTCTAAAAATATTTTTTTTTAATTTCTAACAGCAATTCCAAACGTATCTATAGACCATAATATATATATATATATATATATATATATAGATAAAACAAACCACATTACAATACAATAAAAATCGCAAAAGAAAAATAAAATTAAAAAAATTAAAACTTACCTATAGATGGAAAGACAATTACACAACTTTAAGAAGCCAATTGTCTTTACTTCTACATCAACTGCATACGGCTCACCATTAACCAAGAATCTAACAGGTTTAGAGAAGTTAAGCAAGATTGTAATTTTGATTACTTCAGTTTTTAATTTAGATATGGTTGGATATATATTATCATTTATAATTTCAACTTTATTTACACCTAGAATTTTTTTTTTGAGATATCGTATTTGCTTATAGCTTTATAATTCTAATTCTAATAAAACATTTACACATTCTAATACTAATCTATATTAATACATTAAATGAGAACCGCCGGCACTGTAGATGAACAGTGCCAATTGCGAATTCAATTTGGCCCATGTGAAATGTCCAGGCTATCCCTTGCTCAGGTTGCCTGTGTCTTTGAAACGGCGCATTTTGTCTGCCCCTTTTGGTCCTTCCGCTGAGCTTTGCCGTCTTACTTAGCTCGCCGGTTCGTTTCAAGTAAAACGGCGTCGTTCTATGTACACTGTGCAATGTCTGCTTTGCCTCTTCCTCTTTCTACTCTGAAACGACGTCATTTTCTTTGGGTTATTCGGTCTTCTCGTAAACATTAAACACTGAAATTGAGCTTGTCCATATTGCCCAAACCAATTCTTAATCTGCTTCCTTTGTTGATTGGCTTATGCTAACAATAACAATGTTTGAATCTCTGCATTTGAATTACTGCTCTTCATATCTTTAGCTATAATCCTTACTGCTGGCTTTAAGAACATGGGAGTATGAATAGTCTTAAATTATGGTTTCTAAATTTTGTTATATTGTGAGTGGTAATTTTTTTTATTCTAATTTTGCCTCTTTTCCAATAAAGCCTGAGATTAATTGAAATTTCATACCAAAAGCTGAAAGGAGGATATGATCAGTTGTGTGCAGAAGTAAGTATTCGATAATGGAGGTGATGGTGTTCGATCTCACTTCAAATTTGGAGAATCAAGAAAAGAAAATCTAACTGCTTAATGAGGAGGTAATTTTTAATTAAATATTGTTCAAGAATGACACCATTAGACTTAGAAATACCGCTATTTTGTTAATGGATAGTTTAGTCATTTGCAAGTAATTAATGCATATTTTTACAATTTTAATTAGTTTGATTTTGGCCATTTAGCATTGTCATTAACTAAAATTAAACATTTTAGGGCGGAGAGAATATTAAAGGAAAAAAAAATTGTAATTTTTTCAAATTGTCAAAATAAAACATTTTGTCAATTTTACACGATTTCACTTTTTCTTAAGGGAAATTTTACATAACTTCACTTTCATTATTATGTAAAGATATTAATTATTAATATACCATTTAGACATATCCATAAAATGAGTCTGAATTTAAAAAATATTAAAATTTTTAAAAATTCGATCCAAAAATCCATAATTTTTTTTATTAATTGAGATTCTCAGCACGATCCATGGACATGTCTAAATTTATAATACCATTAGACATTAATAAATTTTAATTTAATAATTCTAAAATTATCTTAAAAATCATAAAGTTAATGAATTCCAACACTAATTAGGGCTTAACTAATAAAAAAACAAAGACACTAATTTAATAGCGGCTCCCCATTCTAAAAATTTTACTATTAGTATTTAGTAGTTATGAAAAACCTTTCTTTAATTTAATTTAATTTTTATTATTCTAACAAATATGATACTCACTCCATTCTTTTTTTATTTATCGTTTATTGAATTTATTTTTTTTTTAAATATATGTCATTTTAAGAAATCAATAAGATTTTAATTTTTTTTCTTTAATTCTATTTTTATCATTTATCCTATAATTAATGCACATATTATCCATTATTTTATAATCATTAAGTAATTTAATTATTTATTTTTTTTAATTTAAAATAATTAATTATTTTTTAATTTTTGTGAAATAATAAAAAAAATAATGAAATAAGAAGTAAATTTAAATAATCATGTCACTGACATATTGACATGAAAGCAAAAATTAATTAATAGTTAGAAGTACAATGAGGTTAATGAGCTTTGTCGAATGTGCGTTCACGGGCGTGCCCATAAGTAAATTCAATCACTTCTTTCTCGTGACTATTGTAAATTTGTCTAAGGGATGGCCCTTTGCACCAGGGATTGAAAGTTAATTTGAACAAGGGCGAGTTTGGTATTATATTTTTCTACTTGTTTTTAATTTTTTATAATTACTTTTTGATATTGGACTATTAAGAGAAATAAGATAAATCATATTTTCTTTAAAAATAAATAAAAAAATTTAAAAATAGTGTGTTTCACAGCAATACCAAATTATCCTTAAATATCTGGGGTGGTTTTCAAATTTTAATAATTATAATTAAAATATTAAAACTTAAAATTTCTAACACTTAACATCTATTTCTTGAATGGTTACTTGTCAATAATGAATGATAATTGCTAAATTAAATATGCTCTTAATTATTATTTGAAATTTTAATTATAATTTTTAATCACCATCTAATTATTGATTCTCAGTGATTAATTGTAATTAATTGCAAATTGTAATATTTTCCACTTTGTGCGATTATAAAATTATATTGAATAATTATTAAATTTGTGATTGACGGATAGCAATGAAAGGATCGAATGTTGATAATTAGAGAATTTCAATTTTAAATATTTCAGTTATAATTTTGAATCACTAATTATTAAATTTTAAAACATTACTCTAAATATTATATTTATTAAATATGTCTAAATCTAAATCTATAATATATATAATTATGTGTAGAAGGAAATATGTTGATAGATAAAAATGCTCTTAATTATTATTATTAATTCCTAAATTATCTCACTAAAACTTTTCCTATTTATATACTAATTTCATTTCATTCCACATATTAATCTTATTATAAAAGGATTAAAATTTATTTATTATTATAAAAACAATTTTCAAAATATGTTATAGGGATTTATCAAGATTTCAAGTTAAAGATTTTAAGTTAATAAATTCTACAAAATTAAAGAGATTTCAAATCAATAAATTTTAGGTATTATATGTTATGTCTTATATTTTTTGTATTTTAATAATCAGTATTATAAGTACATAGTTCTTGTATATTTATTATTATTCTTCTTCTTATTATTATTGTATAATGAAATTTTATTATAGTAGGATTTAGAATTTTTATTATTATTATTATTATTATTATTATTTTTAAACCTTTTTTATTATTTTATATATATATATATAAAGATCTCACCTTTCAAATTTTTACATTATTTATCAAATTTTAAAAGTTTATTGAATTTTTTATATGTCATTTTTTCATTTAAATTCTTGGATTTATTTATTTATTTATGGGATTCTATTGAATCAAATTTTATAAAAATACTATTTTAATCAAATTTTCAACGTAGATTAATTATATATCATGTTAATCGAAGATATGACTTTAATTTATTTGTCATATTCCCTAAGTTATAATAATAATAATAATAATAATAATAATAATAATCATTATTATTATTATTATTATTATTATTATTTTATAAAGAAATTTTATTACAATAGGATTCTGATTTTTTTATAATTTCCTATAAAAGAACTTCTCTATCAAAATTTTACATTATTTATTAAATTCTAAAAGTTTGTTGAATTTTTTATTTGTCCTTGTCATTTAAATACTTCAAGAT
This sequence comes from Vernicia montana, assembly GCA_949750685.1. Lineage (NCBI taxonomy): Eukaryota > Viridiplantae > Streptophyta > Magnoliopsida > Malpighiales > Euphorbiaceae > Vernicia > Vernicia montana. Next base: position 11,704 of record CATKHJ011168141.1, read on the forward strand.
TTTTCTTATTTATGGAATTCTACTTAATTAAATTTTATAAAAATATTATTTTAATCAACTTTTCAATATTGTTTAACTAACTTGATATATTTTTTCATAATTTAAGTTAAGTATGTATTATAGTAATGAAATTATGTAGGATTTCAATTTCGTTTTATTTTGATTTTTTTAAATTATAATTTGTAAATATTGATAATCATTCTATATAATTATATTATTAACAAATTAATGTAAATAATTATCTAACTAATTGCCAAAATTATGTCAATTTGTCATACATATTAGTCAATAAGAATAAGAAATCCTACATTAATTATCTATTATAATCATTACTTTTTTTTTTTTTTAAAATGTCATCATAATTTATTATGAGAAAAAGATGATGGATTTGAATTTTTTTTAGTACAAGATTGGTGAGTTAAGAGTTTATATTTATATTTTATTATTTAATTATTTGCCTTGATATACATGAATATTAATAGCTAATATGATAGTAATAATTAATGGAAAAATATCATGTACATGTACTATTATAGAGGAAATTAATATTACAAAATGGATACGTGATGTTGAGATTTATAACCATGAAAGTGGTGAACGGTAGCAATTTAATCCTCTGTTGTCACCACTCACCAAAATAATAGCGGGCCTGCCTAAAATAATGCAAAGTTGCAAACTACTCATCACATGGGAAGTTGGGTACTTACACATCAAAGTCAACCACCTCACGTGCAATCTTCAATCCAATCTATACTTTACTTTCATTAATTAGGATATCAGATCCTTTGCTGCATTTGCCCTATAAAACACTACCCCATTTTTGGTGTCACTGTCTGCCCATGCCCATGCCCTTGGTTTCTTGGCACACTGCCTTTAAACTCTCCCCTTAAATGTTGCCTGCCCAATAATACCTTTAATTCATCATGCCTCTTATTGTAGAAAGGAAATGTAAATTGGCTACATAACCCTATGTTACTAATATATTCAAACCTTTGGTCAAGTTGTATATATTGGAATTGTTTCTCAACTCACAAATCTCGAATTTAAATTTCAATTAGAGTTAAATTTACCAATATATATATATATATATATATATATATATATATATATATATATATATATATATATATTCTTTAAGCTTTCTGTTAAAAATTTCATTTTTTCATTTTTAAAATATCTCATGTATGATATTACAAATTAACTTATTATATAGCGGATTTAGTTTTAATTACATAATTATTTTTAAAATATATTTTTAAGTATGAGATATTTTCTGATTTACTTACCTCGAAAATGATACAGGATTGTTCGATATACTATTAATAAAATTTTTAAAATAGTTAAATCATACTTTAAAATTATTTTTTTCAATAACATTTGAAATGATATCTTTCAAATACTTTAATTTCAAAATCAAACTCACTCTATAACATTAAAGTTGGAATTATTTCTCTAAAAAAAATCATTTTAGATGTTAAAATATTATTTAGCACTCTTAAAATTTGTATAATTATAATATGTGAAAGTTATTTTAAAAATAAATTGTAATGACTTTCGATTATAAGAAATTTTTTTAATAATAGTTCAAACAGTAATATCAAATGAATCCCACATATGGTTTGGATTGTATTTTTTCCAAAGAAATATTCAACTAAAACCCATATATTATCAATTGGTATGATTTTTTCTCCACCATATTAGCTAGGAATTTTGCATATTGTAGTTTTGTGTTGATTGGCAGGAATTGTAACAAGGTTACAGATTGGCTTTCCATGGTTATATAATATTCCTAACAGCTTAGACTCTCTTGTATGTGCAGATTTGATTAATCCTCAGCAGTCAGCAGTAATGATATTCATCATTTCAGTTGGGAAAAAAATATTAAACTCTGAGCAGACATATTTGAATCAATAGTCAAGTGGTAAATTGGATGTACCTAATAATTCCATCTTTCCATACATCACACACACACATACACACTCTCACCCCACTTTGGAGCCACTCTATAAATAATTGGACTGTCAACTAAAAGTCTAATTTGTTTAATCAAATACCCAAAAAAAAAAAAAAAAAACCAGCTCAAGAAGAAATGGGTTCTGCTTTGCTTCCTCTTCTAGTTCTTGCCATATGCCATAGCTTGTCCCATGGGGCAACAAGCCCCAACCCCAGTCCAGTAGCCCTACCAAGTGCAGCCAAAGAGTTCCTACAAGCACATAACCAGGCAAGAGCAGCAGTTGGAGTTGGCCCATTGAAATGGAGTGAGATGCTAGCCAATGCTACAAGCAGGCTAGCCAGGTACCAAAGAAACAAAATGGATTGCCAATTTGCAAATCTAAGCAACAGCAAATATGGTGGAAACCAATTATGGGCAAGTGGCATGGCTGTGACTCCATTAATGGTTGTTGATCACTGGGTTCAAGAAAAGATTTACTATAACCATACTGATAATTCTTGTGTATCAAATCACCAATGTGGTGTTTATACTCAAGTTGTGTGGAGAAAATCAATGGAGTTGGGATGTGCACAAGCTTCTTGTGTAAAGGAACAAGCTAGCTTAACTATTTGTTTCTATAATCCCCCTGGTAACATTATTGGGGAAAGCCCTTATTAGAGAAATAGTAGCTTTTTAGTCTTAATTAATTTGTTTGTGAAATGGGTTTCCAAGATTGAATGCTTATGTGATCTGAAATCTTGTGTTGTGGTCTTTTGTGAGTTCAGATTAGTACTAATTAATTGTGTGATCTAGTTTAAGGCTTTCTTTTATCAGCAATTCTGTCTAATTTTACTTCATTTTCTTTTCACTAAGTGCATTTTATAGATAGGGTTGCAGAGGTGAAATCTGCAGAAGCAAAACAATTATTGTACAATTAGTCTGTGAAGGACAAAATCAGTGAAAATATCTGTTTCTTGAGAAGATTATTTTTTTTTGGTGGTTTCGCTAATCATGGATACTATATATCCACCGACATATGTGAACCTCAAATGGTGAAATTTTTATACATTTAGAGGGACAACTTGAGCTGTGACATTGATGGATAGAGGTTCAGGTGAAGACAAGCAGCAAGGGTCAGTTTGAGCAGAGCAGAGTAGGGTCTTTTTTATTTGAAGGTATATATATCATTGGCAAGATCCTTCAGGTGATTAACAGAAGCAAACCATTTGATTGATCACAATTTCACTACTGTTATGATCGAGTGTGACCACAGACCATCAGTTGATTCAGTGCAAAATGAACAAATCCGAAATAATTGAAATTTCTAATCAAACATTCAAACCAAACTGAAAAAAACAAAAGCTATGTACAATAAAGTGAAAATGGGAAATAAGAAGAATGAACCAAATTTATGTACAAAGCTCAATACACAATTTCATTCTTCTCCAGCATTACAGAAATCATGAATACTTCTGCGACACAGCATGGAAGACTGGATATTACATTATAAAATATAAAAGAAAGCATTGTTCTATCCTAACATTTTCTTTAACCTCATCTTCTACTTTGTACAAGGAAAAAGTATAGAATCTAAAAATATAAAATCCTAGAGAACAATGCAAATGAGCTCAAGTTGTGTTAAAACTTTTGATGCATGCAAGTAAGAAGTTATCTTACAAGCTCTTTAGCTATTAGATACCGAAAAGTAAAATTGTGAGGAATCCATTCAATGCTCTTGCGAGGTTTTCCTAGCTGACTTTTCTTAATACACCTTCTTAAAGATTCAGGCAAAGAGTGTTGGATCATTTCAATAACACCAGCCTGACACAAACCTGAATCCTTTGCAAAGGATTCCACAATCTTGGGAAGTAGAATTTTCTGATCCTTGCGTACACCAAAGGTAGCTCGGATATACTCTTCTTTTGCAGCTTCAAGTTCTTGAAATACTCTTTTTGGTGTGTAGACACGAACCTGGAAGAAAAGATTACAAATTGATATAAATCCTGTTTGAGAAAAGGTAAACTAAATTTAAAAAAAAAAGTGTCTAACTTTGCTAACAGAAATTATAGAGTGCTGAGCCCCAAGTTTCATCTTTTATGATCCAAAAATGGAGTTCTTCATGACATATACCATGAAATGATACCGAAGAAGCTAAATTTCAATGAAATTTCCAGTCAAATGTATAGTACTTTGGCGATTCCTCATGATTTTTTTGCTTACTAAGGAGAAAATTTTCTAAGCTGATTCTGCACTCAAGTCCTCAACACCCTCTTACAATATATATATATATATATATATATATATATATATGACAAGCAGATCAAGGAGGAATTACCGAAGGATCTGAATGGCTCCCTGAACAGAGTGCAAAGTGTAAAAGGGGTTCTGGATGTTGAATTGCATATGCTTGTCGTTCATCCCCTGACTTGAATTTTGACTTTGATGGAAGTAATAATCGAAGCCACTATAATAAAAAAGCAAACTTTATCAGCCCCAGTGAATTAGATGAATTTTGCTATGCATAACTGACAGTAAATCAAACAAATTGAAAGATCTAAGAGAATATTTTACATATATATATATATATATATATAAATTCATATGCATAGATAATATACATTTATGCATGCAAATTTCAAGATAAGCTCAAGGCTTGAGAATCACCTGTCCAGGACGAGACAGCCGGCATCCGAGGATAGAATTCTGTATTGTATCTGCACTGATTGTATGACCTCCCACATTATAAGCAGCCTGCATAGAGCAAAACTCTAAGGAACCAAATTTTCTCCTTAAAGAAAACTAAATGAAAGTCATCTTACCTTCAAGAGTAGAAAGAGTCTCTTCACATTGGTTTGTGGAATCCCATAAGCCAGAAATGCCTATTGCAAAACAAAAAAAGATTACATTCCACTTCCACCCACAACAGAAATAGAACCAGCACAAAGGAGTCAACATTTTAAGCAAAAATATTTCTATTGAAGAGAACCATTACATGCATCACTAATGCATTGTGTATGTTGATCCAGAAAGCCAGTTTTTCCTCATGTTTCAGCCGCCTAGGATCAACCTCTTCCAATTGACAGATAAGTAATCTACAACAAAAAAAACTCAATAAGCATGCAAAGAATTTCAAAAAATAGCAGAACATACACTGATCACTTGATGCCTACTTTATTAATTTTTTTTTTGGTAAAGACCAAACAATGGCTCACCTGAAATTTTGTAGCAAGTGTTCAACATCTCCCAACTTTTGGCTATCTCTATAAATCCATGGAACTTCTACCATTGTACTGTATGGTCCACTAAATTCTTTCAGTCCTTCAACAAGGAAAGGGTTATCCAGCCGTACGTCAAATGAGGAATTATTCCTGAACCCTGGACTCCACATATCACATTGATCTCGTGGAGAATATGCACTAATTGATGACAAAGATGAACTGGGAGATGAAAGGCCATTTTGTGTCAAAGGTGGGTCTGAAAGTTTGCAATATATAGCCGACATACACTTGATCATATCCTCAGAAAGCTTGTTAGGTGTCTCTGGAACATGATCAGAAATGCGTGTTCCAAGATGCTCAGCCAAACTGATTATAGTTGTTGAGTTCTGCGCATACTGCATAAAAGTCCACACAATTTATAATCCAATTAAGCCTAACCAAGCTGTTGTAGATCATAGTTGTTGAAGACATTAATCTCCTCCCCCCCCCCCCCAAGTTATTCATTTTATTAAGCTTCAACATTAGAAGCAGATTGCCAATGACAAGGACCACATCTCCAAGAAGCAAAAGAAGAATCACTGAGTACCCAGATATTTCTCACTTTTAGTTTTAGAAAACAATGGAAAAAATGTGCTTGTGATGTGGACCAAAGTCCTTGGCAAATCCAGGGAGTCTAAAAACTATGCTGGAGGAGAGGTTAATGAGTGGAAAATGGGAACATTAATGAATTAGATGGTGAGTTACCTCCATCATGGACAATGGCTGGGAATGGCAGGCACGTACAGCTCTTCCTAAAGACTCTGCTGGAGGAGAGTTTCTAGTTGGCAATGCTGAACGTTGCGATAGTGAAGAGTGACAGCGATGAACACCAGAATCCAATAGCTTTTCTTCTCCCCCAATACCTCTGGAGTCCTTCCATGGGTTGTCATGGGACTGACAACCAGATTGAATAGCTGAAATGTCCCTCTTTGATATTATATCAGGTCTGGAAACATCTAGGAACCTTCCTCTTGGAGTTGTTACAGGTGATTTTGATCTTTTATCCTTGCTAGGTGGAGAAACTGAGGATATTTGTTGATCAAAAGCTTTCCGGTACAAGGAGAGAAGGTATTGTTCCAAATATACAACTTCCAACTCCAACACTGCAATTTCCTTTATTAATTCTGTGGCTGGCTGGAGTTGCAAAAAAAAAAAAAAAAAACATGGCAAGGAGGAAGTCAAGAACCTTGATTGTAAAATTAAGTCCAGGATTACAATCCCATTTTTCTTATCTGATAATAAGGAAAAGATGCAATTAGAAATTAATAGCCAGAGATAAGGTCAGATGTTAGTGAGTCAACAGATGGCATGATTAAAGACTTGTGCGCAGTCCTCTGCTGCCATACTAAAGAATTTATTCTTATGAAGTAAATGTAACTAAAATGATAGTAGTGTCTATAAGATACTGTTTCTATTTCCATCAAATGAAAGATGGGAAGCAATTACTTTGGGCATTGAGATTTCTGATGCATCATCGTGGGAGGAAGTCCGATAACCCAGTGCTTTTTCAAGAGCACGACGGACCTCAAACTGATCTTGTAATCTTTTCTCAAGCTGTAGAATCTGCATGCAAAAGATTATATACAATATGTAAATAATAAAAATATTTGCAGTGAGAAACACCTAAATGTCCTGTCTTGTAGTTTCAAAGATGAAGATGTTTAGTTTCATACCTCTTCCTTCAAAGAAATTTGAACTTCCTTCTTCGGGGATTGTTTCTTCTTGGTTTTGGCAGAGTCCTTCAAGTGCCCCATGTCCTGTTACAACAAGGAATTGATTGTAAGATTCTTGGATGAATGTTCACTGAATTAATATTTGATCTGGCAAGAAATAATGAAATAAACTTCATTTTCCAGGGACATTATTCTATTGAACTTATAAGAATAATTTATTCCATTCGACTCTATTTAGGGCCATATGGGAGATTTGATTCAAAGACTTTAAGCTTATTATTCACAACTTTAACCACCCAACACCTAAGCAAACAGATAAATTAGTAATTTAGGGCAAAAGGGTTTGGAATATAATAATAATGATAATAAAAAGAAAAAGAGGTCATTACACAGTAATGACTGGCTGGCTTGGGGCTCAAGGTCTTTATATAACATAGGAAAGAAGAACTAGAAACTCAAACAATATCATAAGATAATGAGAAATTCCTGGTATCAGTTCTCTAACCTTCATTGAGTAAAAAAACAATATATTTTTTTAATTTTATAGGAAAAAAAAAAGGCAAAAGGGTGTAATCTTACCAGCTTTACACGGTGTGATGCTTCAAAGGAACTATCTACTCTATCTTCCTCAACTCTTTTCTTATCGGGGAAGCTAACATAGAACAATAGCAAAATCTTAAAATGAAGTAGTTATGGACTGGAGAAGAAAAGAATTGAAATTCTGCAACAAAACTTCTAAACCACTTCATTTACATTTTGAACAAACTGTAAAACATGTTTGCTAACTTTTGGATTTTCAATCAGAAATGAAAAGAAGACCAAATATATCTACAGTTACCGAATACTAGAGGTCCACTTAGCAATTACTTTCCCAAGATTCATATTAAAACAATCTTGAGTTACTTTCAACACTATCAGTTACTCATTACTTGCAAACTTTATCAGGGCAGGGAAGATGCTGGTGAAAAGTTGAAAAGAAACACAGAAAATCCCCTAAATTATAAGCATAGAACACTGAAGATTTCATGTCTAAAAACCCATTTTCAGGAGGTGTTTTGGCAATTAAAAGAACTCCCCTATTGTCACTCTTTCTGGAAACTCTCAATTTGATCTGGACCACGAATCATTCATGGTTCTTTCTAGTTCGTAAATAGTGACAGACTGGAATCAGGAGAGTAAATACAAAATAAAGAGTTTATACAATTGTATTTGTATTAAAGTTACTAGTAAAAACAAAAGCTTGTGAAACTGTGAATGCCCAAATTTCCATGTTAATCAATAAACCAAAAGCAGAAGTAATTCCAGGAAAAGAAACCCATCAAGTAAACATAAAAATGGAAATGAAATAAGCAAGAAAAGAACAATAATTTACAAACAAAAGATTGAATGGCTACCTCTTTGAACGCTTATGTGTAGGAGTCACTCTCATTCCCAACATTTTACTGTGTCCGCTTCCTTCAAACCACATCTATGAAAAAACACATCCCAATAAACAGTAACTTCAGTAAAACAAAACAAAATTTTCCCATAAGCAAAGAAAGCCAAAACAAATGAAAACAGAGCTAAAAACAGCTACCATTACACTCCACAAACAGAACAAATGAATACCCAGATGGGTTCTTTGAGAGATTAACCAGAAAAGCAGACCCACAAGTCCCAAAAAAACCAAATGGGTTCAAAGGAGCACCCAATTAGACTCCAAAAACTTTACTTCTCTCAATGCATTTTAGCAAACTAGAGGTTCCAGGAAGTACCCACAAAGTCATCATTTGCAGCTAACAGAGTCTGAACATGGCAGAGGGTGGCTGAAAGGGTTTTAGATACATATATAACCAAGTAAAGATAAAACCTTTGGGACTTTTGACCAGTGAATCTTCAATTTGAAGAGTCTCTCACCTTATAGTCACACTATAAATCAGTAAGCTTTTGTAAATGGAGGATCTTTTTTCTTTTTTTTTTGCATTAAAAGATTCAAAACTAGCTCGTGGGCTTTAATTGAAGAAGAAAGCTAACTTAACAAGTCATGCTCCCAATAAGAGTAGACCTCTAAATATGTCAAAATGTGCAAAAAGTGAATAATTTTCTCTCAGCCAAAAATACGAGAGATCCCAATGGACAAAGAAGGAGAATATTGAGAGGAAGTTAAATAGTGGCTATGACTGTTAAGTGCAAATATTATAATAAAATAACAATACTTTCCATCTAAGACTGAATTTGCTAATTCTCTTCTCTTGTTGTTGTTGTTGTCAAGCAAGTGGGAGTTGGTGACCGTCCCTCCACTCTTGTCCTATACTATCTCTATCTTGCATATACTTGCCTTACTACAATATTTCCATTCCCTAATTTGCCCCTCTTATTTCCATTCCCTAATTTGCCCCTCATATTCGTAATCATCAATGACAAAGTACAAGTTTTTCACTTCCACAATCATTAATTTTAATTGAAATATATGTTCATATATTATTACATTTGATATGAGTTAAAAATATTCGTTCATAGACTGCCAATCTGTATTTGATTAAGTAGTATTAAAATTATCTTTAAAATTAAGAAGTTTTGAGTTCAAACCTTACATTAGAATCAAATATATATATATAATTCAACATCAATTAATCGAATTCATATTTACTAAAAAAAAAAAAGAATCCTTTGATTGACTTAATTATACCTTAATTAAGAGATCCTACAAACATACTAAAAAACAGCTCCATATTAAAGCATTTTCAATATGTCTGTTCTAATTCAACATCAATTTAATCTTTTTGCTAAACTAATAATTTTTAGTAATTTAGCATTTTTTTTTTTTGCCAAATAATTTATCATTTATTTGAGAACATAGAACATAAATACTCTATATTTGAATTATATCTTCATTATATCTTCACAAGAACTATAAATTGTGGAATTTGTAGTTTTAAGATGCTTTTTTAAACATAGATGCATGGGCAGTTTCTAAGTATGCAGAGTAAATTATGTTCATTATGTATAATGGTAGAGAACTTTCTAATAGCCAAATCTTGTTTTTCTAATAATTGAAACAATGGCAAATCATGAAATTGTTGGACCAACCTACCAAATTTTTTACTTTACAAGTGAAGATGTTTCTTTTCTAGACAGAGTTTCTAAAGTCAAAAAAGGTTAAATTCCTTGCAACCAATACTAACTTTGATTTGCTTAATTCACTTCGCTTAATTGTGTTAGTTAATACTACCTTTGAAAGTAACACTTGCTAATACCCTACCCTACTACATGAACAGAGTACCAGATTTTTAAGGTAATAAGACAATAACAATTCGTTTGGTTCACGGATTCGTAATCCTTAAAATTAATTTAAATCCTATACTTAATTAACCATAGGACTACTTATCTTAAATGTTGTTTGGTACAAAAATTTTAATCTATAGTATTAAGTAATCTTATTTTTATAATATTATATTTGGTAGGATAAATTAATAAATAGAATAAAAAGTGAGGCTATTTTAGGAAATAAAATATCATAAATAATGGGATTAGTAATCTCACTGAATATGAATTACTAAAAACATGGGGTGCTAGGTTTTAGATAACACATATCCCATGAGTTAATTAAACTTTTGAGATTATTAAGTTTAATCTGAATCATATGTACCAATCGTAGTGTTATTTACTAATATTGCGGTTTAATTAAGCAATCTCGTATACAAAACGAACTGTAATTTCTTAATGATTGGATTAGGGTTTGATTAATTACATATATAGTTGAAGCATATATACTATCTACCTCTAATTTCATTAAAAATCAAGCTTTTTTTTTTTTACTTTAGAAATTTATCAATGTTTTTTTTTTTCTTTTTCAAGAAACATTAATAATGACGTTAGAGAGTAGAACAATTACTCCACAATGATTCAAAAATTGTTCAAGTGATCCAAATTAGATATGTTAGTGGGTTGGACAATAAATTTTAATTTATAAAGAAAATTACAAATATGACGATTCAACTTTTAAAAAATTTAATATTTTCCATATTCGACGGAACCGTGAAATAATATAATCTACATATAGCAAATTTTGAACTATTACTAAACAAGAAATAGTCTTATGTCCAAACTCCAAATGTAATTTGCTAAAAGATTTTTAGGCTACAAGAAAAGAGCATGCTCTTACCTCAAAAGGGATGAAAGGTGAGGTATAAAGAAGACATTGGATGCTTGAAAGGAAATGAAGTTTTGTGGGGTTTTTCTTTGTCTAAATCTAATAAGCCTCCTTTGAGAAATTAGGGCTTAAAGTGTAGGGTAGATACCCCATATTGTCCTTGAGTATCCGAGAAACTAACGTTTGTCACAGAATCCCCAAAATAAAAAATGATATTGTGCCTTGACCTTTAACAATATCAATACAAAAGAAAAGGCAATTGTATGCGAGTGTGGTAAGGTGGCCAGATCTCTCTTTTTGTCGTCATTTTCACCTGCTGAGGAAAAAAAAAAGTTTCTTTTTTCACTGCCATATGAGACAGTGAGAGAGTTTCTTGAAATTAAAAAAAATTTCCATTTAGTGATTTTTTAATGGGAACCCTTTTTTTTTTTTTTTTTTTTCGTTGTTGAGATTGCAAGAAGAAAATCCAAAAGCTTAGTATAACCACAAGCGTTCATTAAGAAACCATATAGTGTCTAGGAATAGGATGACTTAAAATATTGAAAATGAGGCTAAGTTTTACCAATATCCTGAGTACATACACTAATTTAATTAAATAAAAATATATGAAAATAAAAAGAATATTAATATATTTTTACTAAATAAAAAATAGACAAAAAATTCATATTAATTAAAATATTTCATCACTTATTGGTTTTGTGTATGAGATAAATCTATACACTTGATGTAGTGAATAATTTTTCCCTGAAAATGAGTGTCTTTCTTGCTATAAATGTATACATTGGTTCAACGTAATAATAATATATGAAAAATATATAAATAATTAACTTTTGATGTATTAATTTAATTATGCTAATTTTGACAATTATAAATGGCAATGAGGATCAATTCTTGCCCATATCTATTTTTATTTTTAGAAGAATTACCCATATCAAATTTGCAATTATAGAGTTTGACTATTATTTACAAATATTATCAAATACTTTTCTAATAAAGCATTTTTTTATATGTAATAGTTATCATTGTTTTTATTAATAGTTTAATTATCATATATTTATCTTTGAATATATAAATTTAAATTTTAAGAATCTTTTTCTTTTAAGATTTTTTTTTTAATTTGTTGAATGTTAAATATAATCATAATAATCTTTTTCTTAATAATTCTTACTAAATTAGTAAAAAACTCTGATCATATATATTTTTTGTTGAAATAAAATGAATCTTTCATTAATAATAATTAATAAGTATAATCATACTTATGAATAGGAAATTCGAATTCAAAATATTTTACTCCTCACACACTTAAAGAATAATAAAAAAAATTATATTTTTTCAAAAAAAATTAAAATATATATATACAAAAATAAAATACAACTCCACAAATTTAAATTGCAAATCACACGTTTTATCATTATTGTCATGAAAAATTCTTGCCAACAAACTACCATTCAGGTATCATTAGCTCTCAACATCCTTCCTAGTCTAAGATAAGACCAAACAAACAATTAAAGTAAATATTTTTAATAAGACCCACCAATACTTAAATTAGTCATCAAATATATAATAAAGAGCATGAAAGAATAATAGATTTTAACTTATATAAGGTTCTCTTTTGGATTTTATATCACGGATTCATAGTTAATACACATATAATAACACTAATAATTAAGTATTAATCACATCAAATGGTAATTAAGATAACTTCAGAACAGAAACAACCTTGCATTTAACTAATATATATGTAGCAGTGGAATCATATGGTTTTAACTTTTAATATTATCCTTGCTCAATTAGCTAGTGATTCTTCATTTGGGGGAATCAAGAAAGGGTCAGATTGGTTTTCTTGGACACATCTGTTAGTTTAATTTCTATCCTCAGAAATTGAAATTTTCTGGTTTCAATAAATAAAGAAATGAAACTTCTATTTTATCTTATTATCCTAATTTTATACAATTCATGATTTGGTGGTTTCTCAAAACTAAAATTATAATAACACCAAGATTTTATTTATTTATTTTTTTTTAATTTGTTCAATTTTTTGAAGTTGGTATAGCAATTTTTAAATGAATCTGACAGACATGCTTCATAGATTTATGAAATTATTTAGTTGCATTAATTATATTCTTTTAATTGTGGATTACAAAAAATAACATCCTTTATTATCTATTACACACACACACACAAATTTCCATGTTGAATTCTTTTTTTTTAATTTCTTGAAAATTTCAGGTTATAGACACAAGATTAGGTTAGATACCCATGTGTTCTCTACTATTTTTGATCAAGAAATTGTCTTTTACATAGGCTAATTTCTGAATTTTGATGGTTAAATAATGCCAAGATCCCATTGAGGCTGACATGTTTATTATCTCCAATGAAAACAATATGAAATAATATTTAATTCAATGATAGATTTGAAAATCAGAGACTACATAGTAGGGCAAAAACTAGAAAATTACAGGTTCCAATTTCCTGCAATTTCAGTTCTCAATAAATCATAAAAGAAGACAAATTAGAAATGACTATAAAAATTGGATGAAGTTCAAAGGGAAGCTGCTTGTAAAATTCCAAAACATAGATTCTAAGGAAAGTGAAACTTGCTTGCTTGTTTTTTTTTTGTGGTATTTAACTATGCATTGTTTTTGTTTTGTATTAGAAACATGACAATGTTTGAATCTAATCTTATTACTAATTTGAATGCTCTAATAAAAACTAATTGTGCTTATCTCAATGGATGTATTTCTAGAGTAATGAATGGTTGAATTAAATAAAAGAGCCATACTAGACTTATTGTGACACCAATCATATATTGAATTTATAGAGATTGTAATATAAGAAATCTCGTAGACTGAGATGCATTTTAATTGAAATTTAAGTAAAAAAAACAATTATAACTAGCAGCTTTAGCAATTTTTTTTTTCCTTTATAAAAGAAAGGCACCTTTCACTATCAAAGATGGTGACCTTATGGTAAAAATATGTTCATTCACCTATTTAATCATATGTTCGATATTTTTAATTCGTAACTCATTACACATGATGTTTAAATATTGATTTTATTGTTTAATTGGATCGAGTTTTATAAGTTAGGATAGAAAAAACTGGTAGTCGTTATGATCTTGTAAAAATGAATTCATATTTTTCAATAATACTCAGTGATCAGCATGTCCTATAAAAATAACTTAAATCGATAATATTTCATCGGTGATATCGAGTTGAATGGAGCAGTAACTAACATATTTACTAGCTTTTTTTATTATTATTTAAAAAAAAAAAAAAAGAAAGGGAGATTTCTAAAGTACTAGTTCAAAATTGTTGCAAATATGTAGTTCAAGAAAATCTCAAATGTTGTTTAAATCAAAAAGAAAAACAGTCAGAAAAATGCAGAATCAATGTTTCTTGATATGAGACTGGTGATGCACTCCGTATTCTATCACTAGTGGGGGACTAATTACTGGCCACAAAAATCCACAAAAAAACGTCTGTAGTGTTAGTGATGGTGGGAAAATGGGAGAGGTTACAAGGTTAGATAATTGACATATAGAAGGTGTAGAATCCCACAATTGGGACAGGAAAAGTGAACTTTCCAAAGACATTTGGACAAGGAGTCAATGCCAATCATAACTAGCAAAAGGCATCTCTACCCTTCTCTATTTCTGTCCCCACTTCTCCACTTTTTTTAATCTAAATAAAATGGTCCCAAGCTCATAACAAAATAGATCATAATCTATAGACTAGCTAGTTATTCAAATTGATTAATTAATTAATTAATTAGTTAATTGCTTTGTTAAAGACTAATATGCTTTTAATTTATTTAAACCAATGATATGCTTATAAAACTAAAACCAAGTGGCATGACTCTAGCCATAATTGTCTCCATTTTGCATTAAAGCTTTGATCTTTCATTCTCATATTGCCATCTAAAGCAAAATAATCTCTCTTTCTTCTTTAACTTTTTTTTTTCACCCTAAATGGGAGTTCAATTTTTTTTATATTTTACATTTACATACGGTGAATATTCGATTATCAAATTATTAACATGCTAGCGTGATAACCATAACATTATAATTTTTCTTTATAATATAAGAGAAGGGATTAATATATGTTAAATCAAAATTTATATCTTAATAATATATCTCTATTGACTATATGAATCAAACTTAATTGAATAAACAAACCACAACTTTAATTAAAAGCATTCCTCACCTACTAATCACAATTTTTTACATGACCATGTACTGTAATTGACCACATTTTCCTTTAGTCTACTTCCAATTTGCAAGGATGATGAATTTTTTAATCAATATTATTTATAGTTAGACTGGTTCATGAGTCTTTTGATTGCGCTAATTAAGCACTAAATTATATAATTTGATAGGCAAATCTGTGTTTTGTAACATTAAAAAAGAAAAGTTGCATGGAAATGAAATGAAATTAATGAAGTTGCTATGTTGAATTTTGAGAAAAGTTAAAGCTTCTTTTCCCATTCATGTGCAGGAAAGATTGACAACCAAAATGGTATACATGCTTTCGCTTAGCTTTAATTTCTTATCTCTACAATTAAAGTACTTAACCATCATTCAAAGGGTAAAAAAAAAAAAGCAAATTTGCTCCTTTTTAGTCCTTCCCTTTTTGCCAGACATGTTAGAATTTATTGTGTTTATTGATTAATTTTATATTGTTTAAAATTATGAATTAGCATGATAGTCTAAAATATTATATTATATATTTCATTATTAAAGAGTAATTATAAAAAATTAATAGACTGAGCTTTTTTTTTTTTTTTTTTTTTTTTTTTTTTTGAGAATTAATAAACTTAGCCTAAATATTGGGATATGTATTTTGGATCTAAGTGTGGACTAAATTCTAATTGGATTTTAACTTCTATTAGAGTTATGATGGGAAAACCCTAATTAGATTTTTATATAAATATAGATCGTTTCAGATATATATGTGTATGGTTGATTATATTATTATTTCATATTGATTAATCATGTTTATTTATGCAAGAAACATCATAATCACTGTAAGTATATTTACTTATTACAATATTTGTAATTTCAATTTATGTGTATATTGAGTTAGTAAAATCTAACAAAACATACATCAATACCTTCCCATATTTTTTGGGTAATTGGTATTTGGTAAGAATAATTTTTATGGTTAAAAGTTAAAACTACCAATCAAATATTTCTAGCCAATCGATGAATTTTAATTTAATAATATATATTATTTTAAAAAGGCTTAATCACAAAAAAAAAAAAAAAAAAAAAAATCAAACATTTTCGAAAAGTTATAATTATACTTAAACCTTTTAGAATAGATTATTTTACTCAAATTTTGAAACTTAATTGCAATGGCACCCATTTTAAAAAATTGAAATGAAAATTATTTTTTTATACATATTATTTTTTTTATTAACTCATTACAAAATTCAACTCTATCATCACTAAATCCAATTTATTAATCCAAATTGTTAACCCAATTTATTTGATAAAACTGCATACCCATTTCCTGGAACTGCCATCCTCAACATAGAAATTTCTAAAAATTAGTATCAAGAAAGTATGAGTTGTATTAGTACCTAATGGCAAATAAACAAGACAATTGATTAACTAATTAATTAATTATAATGCTTTTAGAAAACAACTCTAAAGTCTAAAGTGAGGTTCATTAAAGCCAGGGATGGCTTGCCATTCTTCTTAAAAAAAAAAATTTATTAATTAATTAGTAGAACGAGCAGAATAAAATCCAATTAAACTTTCAACCCTTTTTAAGTAGATGTCTCTTTCTTATAGATCCATTTTCTCAAAGAAAGTTAATGGTATTAAAGGGTTTCAGAAAAAGAACAAAGGATTGCTAACTTGGAGAAAAAAATTCCCCATTAAAAAACAGAGCAAGTGAATCAGCAACTGCACAACTTAATTTATAATGAATTAACCAATGTTGTTAAAATCAGATCAGAGATTGAATCGGTTTTTTTACCGGTTCATAATCTGATAAGTCAGTCCGACCGGTTCAATTTAATTTATCTGTCATTTTCTCTTTTTTTAAAAAAAATTTTTTTGTTCAAAACGGTGTCGTTTTGAAAAATTTCGATTTGACCGGTTACCGATTTTTCCATTTTTTCGGTTCGTACTGATTTTTTTCTGTTCATGATTTATCAGGATTTTTATGATTTAAAAATCAGACCAGTGATTAATTCTCAGTTTAACATATCTGACCGATCGGTTTGGTCCGATTTTAACAATATGGAAATTAACCTAATCAAAGAGAAATTTACATTAAAAGAATATATAAAATTGATTTTTTTTTTTTTTTGCCAAATAAAATACAATTCATTAAAGGGGGACAAAAACCCAATCAACACAATAAATCAATACAAATTCCGTGGAGGTCCAATTAGGGAATATAAACTTGGACCTATAGTCCATTAAAAAATAACTCATCATTAAAAGTGACAAATGGATGAGTTTAAATGAGTGTAAGTTGGTTATAAATGGGATGAGTTTTAAATTACTCATTTAAAATTTATATGGGTACCCAAACTTATATAACCCACATAAATTATTATCCACCCATTTACTTAATTATTATTAATTTAATTATTTTTGATTTTTTTTTAGAAAAATTATTTTTAATATATTATATTATTATTATAGACCATGTTTTTATTTAATCATATATTTTTCAATTTAATAATTTTTATATATTCTAATATTATTATTTTTAATGTATTACTGTGTAATTAACAATGTAGATGTATTTTTGTTAATTTTTAAAACTAAATGGCAAGGGATATGAATTTTTTTTTCTTTGAATTTTTAATACAAGTGTGAATATTTTTTTATTGATGGAATCTAAGAATTGGCTAAGAACTAATATAATATATATATATATATATTGTACATATAAAAGTTTATTAAAATATTCATACTATAATATTTTGAACGGTCTCTAAAATCAAAACAAGAAACCTTTGAATAAAAATATACAATGGTGTATATAAGGAAAATTTTGTTGCTTAAATATTAGTTAACAGGATACAAATATAATCAATTAATTATATTATTTTAATTGATTAATTAATTAATATAATTAACTAATTAATATAATTAATTAATCATATTTATTAAATAAATAAAACATTGAGCTTAATTATAATAAAATCATTTACTATAAATAATATTGCTAGTAATAATTAAATAATATTTTTCAACTATTTTATTTATTTATTTATATTTTAAATATTACTTTTTGAAAAATAAATTTCTAATCTCAAATTCCGTTCTTTCATGTATCATTCAGAGTTGTACTATTTGTACCTAAAAGAACTTTATACCCAATGTTTTATCTATATTTTGGCAAAAAAAAAATGTTTATTTATTTATTTAACTAATTTTTTTATTAGTGGTATCCATATCCAATGTGACTCAACCTATATAAATGAGGGACTTTTTTATTACCCACTTATAACTCATTTAGCTTTTATATATTATTCATATCCATTTAATAACAGTGGATTAGGATGAGTAAATAGATATAGGTGAAATTTGACACCTCTACTTATCATAGGGTTTTTGATTGTGGGCATGAAGCCCAAAGAGAAATCGGTCCATTGGCCTACAGAAAATTGATAAATTCTCAAATCGTCCCCGCATGTCCTTTTGTTCATAATCTTCTTCCCTCAGCTAAACCATCGCTGCTAGTGATCGAATGAGAGAATAAACCATCCATAAGTAAAGGGCAATGTTGTTAAAATCGGACCGGATATTGAACTGATTTTCTTTTCAGTTTACGATCCGACCAGTTTGACAAGCCGGTCCGACCGGTCCAATTTAATTTTTCTGCCATTTTCTCTTTTTTTGTAAAAAAAATTTTTAGTTCAAAACAATATCGTTTTGAAAAATTTCTGTTCGACCGGTCATCGATTTTTTCGATTCTAACTAATTTTTTCCGGTTCATGATTTATCCGATTTTTTATGATTTAAGAACCGGATCAATGACCGGTTCTCAATTTAATCGGTCCAGTTCGATTTTAATAACACTGGTAAAGGGAAGCAATTGAACCACACCTTTGGATTTTGCATTGATAGAGACTAAACCAAACCCTTTTAAAATCAATTAAACTACAAACATGCCTAAATTTGTAAGGATCTACAAGCACTAATCGGATCTGCCGCCATAGATTGACAGGAAGAAAGATCTCGTCCATGGTAGAAGAATTTGACATAAAAACAAACCCGTATATGCATGTGTTTCCAGCTCTGGTTGGAGCGATTTTCAGCCCTAGAAGAGAGTAGCAGAGGGACAACCGGATACATTCAAGTTTCCTCATGACAGCGGATGAGCAATTGAAGACAAAAACCAAAAAAGGAAAAACCCCATAAAAAGGAGAGATAAAAAATACCAGGATTTAGGCCAAATTATTGGTAAAAAAAAAAAAAAAGAGTCCTCTCCAATGGGCGGTAGCCATCGAGGGGCACCCTAGAGGAAGCCTAACCGAGAGGACAGAGGGTAGAGAGAAGTTGAGTTCCAACTTTGCGAATACTACTCTTATCATTTATTTTATGATTTTATGTACGAACCAAACATTAATTTATGCTTAAATAGTTAAATGCTTGAAAATCATTTCTCAAATTTAAATTTATAATAATTTCAAATGGTGATTTATAGCCATAGAATTTCAATACAGTGCACTTCATGATTGGATCCAAATCTAGTAAGGCATAGACAGCTCTGTGGGCTTAGTGGTATAATAACACATATGTTTATTATGGGCTAGATTCATCCATAAAGCCCACAAACCCACAAGTTCAGTCCCAACTTTCAATTAAAGGTTGTCAAGTCCAACCGTCTTCAACTTGAGCTGGACTCAATTAATAAAATTCAAAACTCAAATTTAATGGAATTTTCACTTTGAAACTTAAGCAGGTTCAAACGAATACTAGAAATAATCGAGTTTGACTCAATTAGACTAGATTATTATAAAATAAAAATTAACTTATTTATTAATATCAAGTTAAAATTTGAATAAGTTCAATAAATTTAGAGGGTGTTTGATAACTCAATTTATTACTTAATTTAATATTTTTAACACTTATTAATAAGCATGACCGGTTTAACCGAACCGTCGGTTTCGATTTCAAATCGGCAGTTTTAATTTAATAAAATGTTCAAATTGAAACCATAACTGATTTATATAATTTTGATTTTGGTTTAGAACCGACTAGTTTTGGTTTGAAATCGATTTCTTTATTATGTCTAAAACTAATTTCGAATCAATTATTTTATTACATTAATTTTGATTAAAAAATTAATATAACATAAATAAATAATTTAAAATAAAATTTTAATAAACAATGAAATTTATTAAAATACAATTGTATATTAAAAAAAAAAAATTGCACTTAATTATTGCATTAATTTATTAAAATACAATTGTATGATCGATTTTAATTTCTATTAATTTATTAATTTCTATTAGAAACTGACGGTTTTTGTTTTTGGTCCGTTTCTAATAGAAATTAAAACTAAAATCAAGTTCCTCATGGTTTCGGTTACAAACCGAAATCATAACCAAAAAATAATTTTATTTTCGATTTTAATCAATCGGTTTCTATTTGATTCAACGGTTTCGGTTACCCTTACTTATTAGTTTTAAGATGATTGATAACATAAAATAGTTCCCACTTAAAATTTTCAATTAAATCAAAACCACTTAAAATAGTAAGTTAATAAATAAAAACCACTTAAAATAGTAAGTTAAAATATTTGATTTAAAATTTTTATTGAATACGCTCAATTATTGAATTTTTAAAATTTTTTATTAAAATGAATTTTATACCTTAGCATATTCTTTAAAAATTTTATAGCTTTAAATTTTATTATTAAAGTCACTTTTATACGTATAACATATAAATAATAAATATATGATATTATTTTTAAAAATTTATGCGAAATATTATCCTAATATGATTATTGCTTCTAATTTTTTTTTATTTATAATTTTTATTTTTTATTTCAAAATTGTGTTTAATAGTTAAAACTTAAATATCAATATCACATGATTAATATATCCAATAAAAAAGTTTAATAATTTTTAGTAATAACAATTATCAAAAAGATTGATTATATTTAGTGTATAAAAATTTTTAATATTTATTATATTCAGTACTTAATTTTTGAGTGTTTAATTTTCAGTTTTACCAAATATTATCTTAAACTTAATTGAATTAATAAATTATGATATATAATATAAAATTATATAAAATATTAATATTCGATTAGACTCATAAGCCACTTGAGTCAAGTATTAAAATATTCGAACTCAGCTTGACTCATTACTCAAGTTGGATTTTGACTCAATCATAATAAAGTCTAAGATGATGTTTGATAAAACTGAAAATTAAATATTGAAAATTTAAGTACTGAATTTTAAGTGCAAAATAAAATAAGTGATATAATTTTTAAATAGTAAAAATATTTAAAATTTTAATTACTTATTGCATTTAGTATAAATTTTAAGTTAAAAATTTTGACTTATCATTTTAAGTGATTTTTTACTTAATTTAGACTTTTAAAACGTAATTATCAAATAATTTTAAATAAACTTAAAATAATTAAATGTTAAAATTTATAATTTTAAGTGTTAAATAGTGTTATCAAATCCTATTATACGAGTTGAGTTATAGTTCCTCATATGTAGTTTAACTCATATACATTCCGTACTTTCAACCCCTTCCCACAGCCCACAAACCTTCAAGCCCACAAGTCCACTCCCAACTCTCAACCCACTACCTACAGCCTACAAGCCTAGCCCAACACCTGAAATTACTATGACATACACGACGTCGTATTTTTGGTGTGGCTCTGTTTTCATTGCACAAGCCAAATGGCAAATGAGATGTAACCAAAATCGCATATCTCGAAGAAGTCTAATCTTGGAAACATAAAAATCCCAAAAATTATACTATTCACTCTTCCAAAACTATACAAATCAAAACCAGCAACAACTCCTGTACCAAAATCCCCTAAAAAACAAAAAATTTAAAATCAAATTTTAAAAAAATTAAAATTATAAAATTATAAATAAAGGAAAAAAAGAAAAAGAAAAAGAAAAAAAAAGAGAGCCCTATAGAAGCGCACTTCTCATCCACCGAGTCTTTGCTAAACCCAGTCACCAGTCAGTCTTTTTAGGTCCTCTTTCTTTAATTTTAGGTTTTTTCATTATTCATTAACCAGTCCAGTCCATCATACCCTACATTAAATTCTTTGTTTCTCCCTATATATATATATATAAAATTCTCAATTTTACAAATTTATTTCAAATTCATTTTTTTTTTTTTCTTTTTTGGCCACGGGGACAGAGTTGGTTTGGTTACCCATCTCTTCCCCCTGGTCACAAAAAAACACATATCCCCCCTTTTGGTAGCCATATTGAGAAGAGATATATGTGTATGTATATATAGCTAATTAGAGGGCAAAAAGAAAAAAAAAAAAAAATCAAAATTTACTTGCCTACCCAACCCACCGTTAAGCCATAGCCAAAACCAACAAGCAACATCAAAACAACCATGGAAAAAGGTCATCTTTCACACTCTTTAAAGGTACATTACCACTACTCCATTCCTTTCCTCTGTTATTATTTTTTTTTTCTTTTCCCTTCTATTAGGCATGATGACCATGTATATATGTATGTCACATTTATTATTTTTTTGGGTTCTCTTTTTTTTTTTTTTTGCAGTCAATTTTATGACCTAGCTAGCTGGTAGTTGCTCCTGCCCTAAAAAAAAATAACAAAAATAAAGAAAACTTAATACCCTACAAAAAGACAAACTTTTAATGTGAAATCTGAGAACCCATGTTTGATTTAGCTTTAAAATTGGACTCTTTGTTAGCAATTTTGGGTAATTGGTTGTATATTCGTTGCATGGTTAGAAAAGATTGGATTTTTTTTTTAGTTGGGATCGGACCCACCTTCTGGGTCAGGTATATTTCACATGCTGATCGTACATCTGGTCATGGGTTTTGGATGGTGTTTTTAACTAGTGAAGGGATTAATTGTGATTTGAATAAAATGTAGGGTTCTAAGGCAAATTCTGTTTACTGGGTCTAGTGGATTAGGGTTTTAGCTGATTTTCCAATCCCTGTAAAAAATTTAGAAGCTTTTTCAGGTGGGTTATTAAAGATCTGGGTTTTTAATTTTTTAATTTTTTTGGGTTCACTGGTTTATTTATTGAGTTGTTGTTTACATGTGCTGTTTACTTGTGCTGCATTATTGTTTTGCCTTGCCGTGGTGCTACAGTGGCCCAAGTTATATTGTACAATTGTTTGATGGATAGTGAATGCTTAATTTTTGCTTTCATGTGTCTATAGAATGTAAATGAATTTCATGCAACTGCTTGGCAGTTCTCTCTAGAATTTGATGCAATCCATGATGGTTGTTATCTGCATTAAATAATTCTTAGCATATTCAATTCAATTGATTTTTTTTTTTTAATTTTAAATAAGATTGTCTTTATGAGATTTTCAATTCTATATATTTGCAGTAGCTTTCACTTGATATTTATATTGTACTCACTTGATGAAGAAATATGATCATGCATTGTTTGCTAAAGTTGTTTCAGTGAAATGGTAAATTATGAACATGAAATGGCATAGATGAGATTTTGAAGGCAGTATTTATTGAATTCTGCCTCATCTTATCCAACTAAGTGTTTGTTAGCATTTTGGTTGAGCTGAGCCTGCTTTTAGCAAAGTATCGTTCTGGATGATTTTGCCAAAAGCAACTGAAAACTGAATTTGATATCTTTTTTATCATAAAGATCCTAAGAGCACCTAAACAGTTAGTTTTGTTGCTTTTGGTGATTTGCCAAAGTATTTGAGTGTTTTTTTTTTCCCTCAGTAACTACAAAAATAATGCCAAAAAGACTCTAAATGACACTAAGATTTTGAGCAGTTGAAGGTGAAATAGTTGATATTTTTAGAATAAGAGTGATAGAATTGTGAAAATTGCTAGTAAATAAATTAAGGCTTTGCAATTATTGGGCATCATAAGTATTTGAGATTTTATTAATTGATCTAAAAGGTGTTAAAAGGAGGCCTGCTGAATTTGATATGCAGAAAGTAAGGGGTGGGGGATGTGAATTATGGAGACAAATTAGCTACATATGTTATGATAGAAGGAAATTAGCAACATATGTTATGATTTATGAAAAAGAAAAATTAGCAGATGAACCTGCTTAAATTGCTACAGTTTATTGTACAAATCCATTGATGGAAAGAATTATTCATTTCATTCGCAATGCCTGTGATTACTATTTTAACTCTAACATGGATAAATATTGTAAGACATTAATTGAATTAGAGTTCATAATTTTATCCTCTTTGTCAGTACTTCCCCCTGCAACAGTCTTGGGCTCCACAGTTGGTTATATTTTATGTCAATTTAATACTTGCACAAGATATTCCCTCAAATTTGAACCTAGTTGTAATGGATAACTCATTTTTCTTAAAGCAATACATATAATTTCTTTTTTTTTTTTTAAAGTTCTAAAGAGGAAAGTCCAGAGTTTTCCTGCAACTGCAAATGAACTTAATTATAAAGCATAGTTGGGAACATATGACTTTGGACTCGATTATTTTCATAAATGTATGGTATTCTAGAGCTTGCACTTTCTGCTTATGAGTTTGTTGTTCCAGATGTTCTTGGTGCTGTTATTTTATATTTTGAGTTGAAAGTGACATTATTTATTTATTTCCATGTGGATTACAGGTCCACTTTCAATTTTTAGTGGAATTTAGGTCAACTTTCAAAATGGAATACTGAACTGCTGTATTTATAACTTCAACATATTTCTTAGACCTTTTGACCATGAGTAATGTGTGCAATTGATATCTGTAGATCTGCAGAGTTACTGATTTTGACTGTTTCACCTATGACTTTTGCCTTCTTCTTTAAATTTATTCTGTATATAGTGAATCACAATTAGTTGATTTGGAACGTTTTGAGCATTTTTTTTGTGCCGTAGAATGAGGTTCATGTATGATTGTTACTTAGAAGAGATAGACAAGAAGGTGCTTAAATTTCTTAAGGCTCAAGAGATTAATTCTTTATACCTTATGCATTTGAAGCCAGAACATGGCATATGTCTATTTGTCACTTGCTTGATCTTTACCCCCTTGATTCTTGAATGACTTTTTGGGTCAATAAATGGTCTTTAGGTGGTAAAAAGCACATCATGTTCAGTTACTTGACTACAGATATTTTGAGCATTTAGTTATGAACGCCATCTTCAGGTTGCACCACCATATGATCTGTTGATTCAGCATGCAGTGGTTACCTTTAAATGTGTTCTGTAAAAATATGATACTTTCCATCAGCTTCAATAATCTGTGTACTATTACATTATTGGTGATTCTTATTTACATGCTTCTGATTCTTATATGGATTGATTTTTATTTGAACAGGGAAATGAGTTCAGATGTAATTAATTATTTTGTTCACATTACATGAGACTACAGATTTTAGTGTAAATTATGGAAGTGCTTCCTTGTTCTGGCGTTCAGTATGTTGGAGAATCTGATTGTGCACAGCAAAATTCAGGAACAGGTTTTATTTATGATGGAGAATCTAATGGCTTTGAACATGGAAAACAAGTTGAATTGGCAGGTAGTGGAGTGGATAACTCATCACTAAAAGTGGAAGGGCCTCAAATAGACAGACGATGTGAGGGCCAAGGGACAGCAGATGAATTGCCTATCTCCGAAGGGCACCAAAGTGGACCTTCATCTTATGATTGTCAGGTGGAAAACCAAAGATTATCTGGTGATTCTCATGATTTTGAAGATGATGACTTGACTGTACAGAATTATTGCACAGAAACTTGTGAAGCTCCCGAGAATTATCATGTAATTGTGGACACTATTGAAAGTGAGCCAAGCAATTGCAGAGATGGGGAGTCATCCTTTTCAGAGCCCAAGTGGCTAGAACATGATGAATCTGTGGCATTGTGGGTCAAGGTAACTATAAATAGCATCTCCCTTCAGCAAATACTATGCCTTTGTGTACTTTTTAAGGCTTGACTTCCTGAATTAATTTGCTTTTGGCAGTTTATCCATTTCACATTCTTACTAGGTTCTTCTCTTTCATTAATTATCCAACAACAAAAAAAAAAAAATGCATTTATAGCCATTCATTTTTTTTCTCGTGTTGATTGAAATATGCATTGTATTTGGCTCTGACATTGATACTTCTATACTTTTCTGATTATAGTGGAGAGGGAAGTGGCAGGCAGGAATTAGATGTGCAAGGGCAGACTGGCCATTATCAACTTTGAAAGCAAAACCAACGCATGATCGGAAGAAGTATTTTGTGATATTTTTCCCACACACTAGAAATTACTCCTGGGCAGATATGCTACTCGTCCGATCAATAGATGAATTTCCTGAACCTAATGCATATAGGACACATAAAATTGGACTAAAAATGGTTAAAGATTTGAATGTTGCGCGGCGGTTTATAATGCAAAAGCTAGCTGTTGGCATGCTGAATATTGTTGATCAATTTCATACCGAGGTATCCTTCTATGCTTGCTTGTTCTTATTTTGTTACACTAATGAAACATATAATCTTAACCTGTCTTCACCTTGTCTTGCAATCTTCTTTTTTTATCTCTCAAACTTTTTTAGGCTTTGATAGACACTGCTCGTGATGTGATGGTCTGGAAGGAATTTGCTATGGAGGCTTCACGATGTACCGGTTATTCTGACCTTGGAAGAATGCTTCTGAAGCTTCAAAATGTAAATTCCTTACTCCTTTGATAGGTTGGGGAATAGGAATTAGAAATTTTATTCTTTTACCATGCAAAGTGGAAATTGAAAAATACAATATGTCAAAGCTGGGTGTGAGCCTGAAATTGCTCAAAGATAAAATGCACTTTTTTCTGACCTATTACGCTTTTACATTCACTAGCCATTTTTTCATATGTGTTGCTTGTGATAGCTACTTGTAATTAACATGTGAATATTGTTCAACTATAAAATAATATAATTGTTTTCCAATAATTACAATTTTTAAGTTGTTTAACATTTATTATATATTTCATATTAATAAGTTGGTTACAACCATAGACAAATTTCATTAAATAATCTAATAATCAATTAGAAAATTTTACATATTATAATTTTTATATTCATAATCATTGTATTTTCTCTGTCAATATACTTTGTTAAGTAATATGTAATTATAAAGTAAACTTCCTTTAGAATTTCAATGGTAAATTTACTAATAACATTTAACAGTGCAAGTGAAAATTCAATATTTTTATTTTGTAACTGGCAATGAAGGGAGTTTTTCTTGTACAAAAAAAATTTAAACCTTTATATGTAACATTATTGAATATTACAACTTTTATTCTTATGATTCAATGAATTTTTGTAATTTATTTAGATAGATATGAAAAATTAATAATATAGCTCGTAAAATCGTTAAAAATTTAGTATACTCTATCAAAATTATCTTGAGTTTTTCTTAACTAATCTTGCCATTGCCTCAAATCCTTGGTAATGAATAATATAATTAAAAGTAACCACAAAGCCTCCGCCCATGGGTGGATTACTTATTTTGCTACATGTTTCAAAATTTTATTCTTATATGTCTATATTTTTTAGCTATACGGATATATATTTTGTGTTATTATATGTTCTTTGAAAATTTGGGGTTATTCAGGCCATTTCGAAACTCATGTTAATGTTAATCTATAAATAGAACTATCTCCCTCTCTCAGTTTGAAATGAAGTAACACCACTTGTTCTCTCTCAACAGATGATATTGCAGCAATACTTAAAATCTGAATGGCTGCAGCATTCTTTTCAATCTTGGGTACAACGGTGTCAGGTTGCACAAAGTGCTGAATCTATTGAATTGCTGAGGGAGGTATGAATTAAATTATGTCTACTCACAAACATTGATCAAGCATAGGTTATACTGAGGTGTAACAAGTTTTTAATGCATAAGGTATCAGCAAGACTGAATGGATCCTTTTGTTACTGTACTAGATATGCAAGGCTTGTGATTGTCTGCTAAACCAATATCAAAGTGGAATAGAATGAGTTCCTTGGTATGCTATATGATATGTTAGATATCCATCTGTTGAGCTAGATTTTCTATAGAGATGATGCAGGAAATTTCCTAAGTCGCTTATTTCTTGATAAAGACCCACTCATTTTTCTCTTTACTTTGAGAGTATTTCTATAATGTTTAATCAATCAATTGATGTAAGATTAATCTTTACTACAAGAGTTGGATTGCATTCTTTCCTAGATCTGTATATGACTGACGTACATAGAAAGCACACAACCTGTGGCTAGACAAGTTTTCTGTGCATTAGGTGTTGTGTTTTGCAGACTGCCTTGCTAAAAAAGTTAGCCAAGTCCTAGTTTAACCCTATCTTTACATTGCTTGCTACCTGCAATGGTATCTGTTGGGTTGCTGGGTATTTGCTCTCTGGGCCTTGTTTCGCACTGCTTTACCCACCTTCCTTTTGGTGCTAAAGAAAGAAAAACGAAACTTGTCATCTGTGCATGTCTTCCCCTTGCTTTGTGCTATTGTTAACATTGTTGCTATTGTGGTGCAGGAATTGTTTGAAAATCAATGGAACAATATTGTATTGTCTTAATATCTTATCCTGTATTTTATGCTAATTCTTGTTTCTGTGATCTAGGAATTATCTGATTCTATCCTATGGAATGAAGTCAACTCTCTCTGGAATGCACCTGTACAGCCAACTTTAGGTTCTGAATGGAAAACCTGGAAGCATGAAGTTATGAAATGGTTCTCAACGTCTCACCCTGTATCTAGTAGTGGAGATGTAGAGCACAGGAACTGTAACAGTCCCTCAACCATGAGTGTTCAAGTTGGCAGGAAAAGGCCTAAGCTTGAAGTTCGTCGTGCAGAGGCACATGCTTCCCAGGTGGAAACAAACAGTCCACCTCAGACTATGACTGTTGAAATTGACTCTGAGTTCTTCAATAATCGAGACGGTATAAATGTCACTACTGTAGTATCAGAACTCTCTAAGGAAGATTTTAGAGAGGGAGCTGCACCTATAGATTCTTCTTGCAGTGTGGCTGATAGGTGGGATGAAATTGTAGTTGAAGCTGGAAACTCTGAGCTCATAAAGGCCAAAGATGTTCAAATGACACCTGTAAATGAAATTGTGGATAAGAAAACCATAGATCCTGGGAATAAAAATCGGCAGTGCATTGCTTTTATTGAATCTAAGGGAAGACAGTGTGTTAGGTGGGCAAATGATGGTGACGTTTACTGTTGTGTACATTTGGCCTCTCGTTTTATTGGCAGCTCCGCCAAAGCAGAGGCAAGTCCTCCTGTTAATAGTCCAATGTGTGAAGGTACCACTGTTCTTGGCACTCGATGTAAGCATCGGTCTTTACCAGGTTCCTCATTCTGTAAGAAACACAGACCCCGGATGGACACAACAAATACCTCAAATTCACCTGAGAATACACTTAAGAGAAAATACGAGGAGATCATTCCAGGTTCAGAAACCACATACTGCAAGGATTTGGTATTAGTAGGAGAAGTTGAAAGTCCCCTTCAAGTGGAGCCTGTCTCAATCATGGATGGAGATGCCTTCCATGGAAGGAACAAGTTAATGGAGAAGCTTGAGCATTCCAGTCAGGACTGTAGTGGTACAGAGGTTCTGCACTGCATAGGTTCAAGTCCCCTTGATAATAATATCCCTTGTCATGCAAGTCCAAAACGTTATTCATTATACTGTGATAAACACATTCCAAGCTGGCTTAAGCGTGCAAGAAATGGTAAAAGTAGAATAATACCAAAAGAAGTGTTCAATGATCTTTTAAAGGATTGCCATTCTCTGGATCAAAAATTGCATTTACATCAAGCTTGTGAACTTTTCTACAAGCTCTTCAAAAGTATTTTGTCCCTGAGAAACCCAGTTCCCATGGAAATTCAACTTCAGTGGGCCTTGTCTGAAGCTTCTAAAGATTTCAGCATTGGAGAACTCTTGTTGAAGTTGGTTTGCACTGAAAAAGATAGACTCACAAAATTATGGGGCTTCAATAGTGGTGAAGATGTACTTGTTTCGTCCTCTATTATGGAAGAATCAGCAGTTTTGCCATTGGCTGTTGATAGTAGCCATAATGATGAAAAATCATTTAAGTGCAAATTTTGTTCGGAGGAGTTTCTTGATGACCAAGAGCTTGGCAACCACTGGATGGAGTACCATAAAAAGGAAGCACAGTGGCTGTTCAGGGGCTATGCCTGTGCCATCTGCCTGGACTCTTTTACCAACAGGAAACTTTTGGAAACCCATGTACAGGAAAGACACCATGTCCAATTTGTGGAACAGTGTATGCTTCTTCGGTGCATTCCCTGTGGCAGCCACTTTGGGAACTCTGAGGAACTATGGTTGCATGTCCTCTCAGTCCATCCTGTTGAATTCAGGCTGTCAAACATTGCTCAACAGCATAATGTGTCTCTGGGTGAAGAGAAAGAGGATTCTCTGCAGAAAATTGAGCTGGGCAATACAGCTTCTGTAGAAAATAACTCTGAGAATTTAGGTGGTATCCGAAAGTTCATATGCAGGTTTTGTGGCTTGAAGTTTGATTTGCTACCTGATCTTGGCCGGCACCATCAGGCTGCTCATATGGGACCAAATTTATTCAGCTCTCGACCTCCAAAAAAGGGGATCCGTTATTATGCTTACAGGTTAAAATCTGGAAGACTTAGCCGTCCAAGATTTAAGAAAGGTCTTGGAGCAGCAACATATAGGATGAGGAACAGAGGCAGTGCTAGCATGAAGAAACGTATCCAGGCATCAAAATCACTTAGCATTGGGGGCTTAAGTGTACAGCCTGATGTAACTGAGCCAGAAACTCTTGGTAGATTGGCAGAGTCCCAATGCTCATCTGTTGCAAAGATATTGTTTTCCAAGATTCAGAAGACTAAACCTCGCCCCAATAACCTTGATATTTTATCTGCTGCACGCTCTGCTTGCTGTAAGGTGAGCCTAAAGGCTTCACTAGAGGGGAAATATGGAGTCTTGCCAGAACGTTTGTACCTCAAGGCAGCCAAACTTTGCAGCGAGCATAACATTAGAGTGGAGTGGCACCAGGAGGGGTTTATTTGTCCCAGAGGATGTAGAAGTTTTAAGGACCCAGGATTATTGCTGCCCTTGGTGCCTCGTCCAAATGGTTTTATAGGTAAACAGTTTGTACATTCATCCGAACATGTAAACAGTGAGTGGGAAGTGGATGAGTGCCACTATGTCATTGATCTGCATGATGTTAGAGAGAGGCCACACCAAAAGACCACTGTCCTGTGCAATGATATCAGCTTTGGGAGTGAATCAATACCAATAGCTTGTGTAGTAGATGAGGACCTCCTAGCATCTCTTAATGTCTTTGCAGATGGTTTTGATGGTCAAATCAGTAATTTTCCTGAGCCCTGGGAAAGCTTTACCTATATCACAAGCCCATTGCTTGATCAATCTTGTAATCCTGTTATTGAGGTATCCTTTTATGGGCCATTTACTTTTTGTGTGATGCATTATGCATTATGCAGTTATGTCTATATGCACTCCATAAATTACAGTTAAAATGCTTGGTCTCTCTCCTATGTTGCAAGTGATTGACTGTAATTGGTTGCTAAGAACCCTCCCCCACCCCTCCAACATCCATGTACAGGAAAAACTGAAGTTACAAAAAAAAAAAAAAAAAAAAGGTGTAACCATATGTCTCATTGCTTCTTCATATACAGATACATATATTTGACGTTTCATTTCTCCTTCCTATTTTTGCAGAGTTTGCAATTGGGTTGTGCTTGCCCTCATTTATTATGCTCTCCTGGAACCTGTGATCATGTTTACCTATTTGATAATGACTATGAAGATGCAAAAGACATATATGGGAAATCCATGCATGGCAGGTTTCCATATGATGATAAGGGCCGGATTATATTGGAGGTAATGTGAACACCTTTAACATTGTCAATAATTATTAAACATCAGTCTAAATTTGGTTGCTGAGTGTGATTGCCGGTCAAACAGTTGTTGCTCTGACACTTAGCTGCTAGAAGCCCTGGAATTCCCTATTTTTCTGAAAGGTGTTTGTTAACTGGTTCTTCTTTTGAGGGACTTTTGTAATGGTGATTTGCATAATTGTTTCTACTTTCTAGCTTTTCTGTTTCTTGCCTTTAACAAGCTTTTTTAATGTGACAACAAAATGAAGTGTTAATGATGCGCATAAGCATTTAATAGTGGTCGCTGTAAATATACTTTGATAGGATGATAAACAATCTGAGGTTGTTGGTCTATGAGATCACGAGGTCATTATATTTCCTCTCCTAGTTGAGATTTTCCAGGACATAAACATGTAAATTTTTGTAAAACGTGTAAATGTTTGTACTACATTTTCCTTATGCGTTGTTTATTCTTGTTTGCCCAACCCACAACCCCACTACCCCCCTGTGGGCCCACCCATCTTTTAATGTATATTTTGCATCTAACTGCCATGAAATTGACATTTTCAATTTTTCTTGCAAATATACAGGAGGGTTACCTTGTTTATGAGTGCAATAACATGTGCAGCTGCAGCAAAACCTGCCCAAACAGGGTTTTGCAGAATGGAATACGAGTGAAGTTGGAAGTCTTCAAAACGAAGAATAAGGTAATGTTTTGTTAGGAGTCATTAGTAAATAACATGTCAAATGTTAGTAAGCCAGCTGGTAGAAGTTAGTTTTGTACCTGACTAGTTGGTAACTCAGATCAGTAAATAAAAAAATTGTAACAAACAGTGGTTACATTCATTAATCAATAACAGAATATTCTATTATTCTCTCTCTCTCTCTCTCTTCTACTGGAACTTTCCTTCTCTTTCCCAATCATTCTCTCTCTTTCTCTCTTAATTTTCTTCTCATCCAAACTCTCTAGTTTAGGTTCTATGATTCTTGAGCCTAACATGCTTTCCATTTTTTTTACTAGTTTTTTTTATGGCTTTATGTTAACTCCTCTGCCTGATTGATATACAGGGTTGGGCAGTCAGGGCAGCTGAACCAATCCTACGTGGCACATTTGTGTGCGAGTATATTGGGGAGGTTTTAGACGAGCAGGAGGCAAATGAGAGGCGTAGCAGGTTATAAATTTGGAAAGATGCAGTTTATTTTTCAGCCTATGTTGGTTTCTATTTTATATTCTGAATGAGTTTTCTTTGGACTTCCAGTTATGGTCAACAAGGTTGCAGCTATATGTATGAGATTGATGCTCATACCAATGATATGAGCAGATTGATTGAAGGACAGGTCGAATATG
>CATKHJ011168438.1:0-12351 GCA_949750685.1 Vernicia montana
ATTTAAATTATAAATAATAATAGTTACTGAAAGATTTTAATATAATTAAGGGAGATAGAAATTTATTTAGTCTTTATTACTTTAAAGTAATACGAGTTAATATGTGAATTATAGAATCGAAGGATAAAGAGAAAGGCAAAACGAATTCTCCGGAGGGTCGAGATTACCCTTTTTGTCTGTGTTGAATAATAGGAGCTAAGGAATTTCAAAATGAGTATTTAATAATGTGATATTATATGTGACCAATCTTGTTTGAGACCATAAAAAAATCCTGGAATTATTACAATTGATTATTTGATAACCAATCACTTGACACTTAAACTGAATTGATATATCCATTATCTAATTGCTAAGGGACCTTTCGCCCGATTTGAACCTGAAAATACTATTATTGAAACTGTCATTGATATTCTTGATTGTGTATATACTGAAATTGATTATACATTGTGAACCCTATACCTACTATAAAGTAAAAATTCCTAATTGATGTGGGGTTTACATCAGACCTTGTGCAAATGAGAAGCCTACGGATAGGGCGATTGTATTTGAACCCTAGCTAAAAAAGGTGATCCTAGCCATAGGACTTGATCAGTCTTATGTCATTGTTTATATTGGAGAGCAAGGCTTCGGCCGACACTCTTAATTCAAGTGGGGGACACTCCGTCTCCAAATTACTGATTTCTACTAAAAGAATATATAGATTTATATTGGTTTAATTTTAAATCATTGTTGAAAGTGGTCTTAATTGTTTCAAATTTGATTCTTTCCAGTATATCATTGAAACCCAAACTATTTTTGTAACCTCATTTAATATTATATTATTAATTCTTAAGTTCTAGTTTTTCACTTGTGGATAACTTGTATGATGTGGACCTAAATTTTCTTTTATAATGTTGCAAGTTCAATAGAGCTCCATGGTTCTAATGTAATTAATGTAGAATTATTATATATGCTAAGAGTGTGGATTGTAATACTTAAACTTAACATGGTAATGGATTTAAATACTAAAGGGTGAATGTATTGAATGGTTTCTTTGGTTATGATTCTAGGTATTGATTAACTAGTGTATCGTATTGTTATTATTGTCTTATTAGATTTTATGGGTTTAGGTAACTTTAGATCTCTCTATGCCCTAGGATCGTCACACACCGAAGTGTGGGGTGTGACAGAGTGATATCAGAGCATAATATTAGTATAGTGTAGATTATAACTATATGTGATAAAACAGAGTTAGATTAAAGTACCGTGCAGCATAGGATTTCACATTGTCTTTGAGTTGTCATTTAGATAAATCAGTGTGCCGATGTATATAAACTTATATGTAACGTTGTTAGACTGTTATAGGCATACGAGATGATGTGAAATTAAATATTGTTGTATAACTACTTATGAATATTGTTATTAAGTTATATGCATTGTGATATATAGATGCCATCGAAGAGGAGGCGACCACTGGATAGGGATATGCCTGACTCCCATTCTAGTTCAGGAGAACGATATTGTCATATAGACCCTGTGGAGGAGGAGCTCCAGTGGGCAATAGATTTGAAGTTAAAAGTAACACAATTAAAGGAGGAGTAAGTGGTGTATAAGGAAGAGAATGCCAGCCTTAAAAGATAAAATTTAGCTTTATGGAGGAGGTACCACAAAGTTAAAGGAGATATGCTATGGCTTAGGAGGCAATATGAAAGGTGGTGGGAAACTGAGTTAGGAGGTTCTAGTAGAGTATTTAGACTTGCACCGTATATATGTATGGTATGCGGGAGAGAGGGCCATACCACATAGGACTATCCTACTAGATATCAGTTTACTCATTTGACTTTGAGATCTACCGCACATGTTGTTCAAGGAGTAACAAGGAGTTGTATTACTCCGGGTCATCAAGATTCATATAAGGAGAATGATACTCTGTAGAGAGAGAGACATTGGATGTAAGATAAGTATATATGTGTATATAGAGCTAGGGCAATAGTAGGAGTAGGTGTTGATCCAGTAATGGAGTTGTTAAATATATGTGTATAACATATATGTAAGTAAGTAAGAAAAAAAATAATAAAAAAAAAATATATGAATATGTATAAAGTAGACTGGTTGTGGGCTGACTGGAAACACCATGAGATCTTTTGCAATGTAAACTTATGGTTGTACTCAAAAGTTGACATATGTATAAAATAAAATAAAAATGTTAAATATTGACTTGTGTATATATATATATATAAATGATGTGATTACTTGATAACTGTATATGTATATGTAAATACATGTGTTTTGATGAGTAATGCATTATGTGTTTAAATATAGAGATCATTAAGTTAGTGGAACTGAAATTTTAAAACATTTCCTATATAGATGTCATAACCTGAGGAGCATGAATCTCATGCTGAAAGTGAGAGTGTTGCCCCTAATATAGCATCTAATGTTGCATCAGTATGAGATGATGGTCGGGAACCCTTCGGTTTGAGGCGACATACAGAAAGTGATAGAGGGCAAGAACCACTCGAGGATATGGATGTGATGCGACGAAAAATTCAAGACCTTAGAAGAGAACTGGCTGAATTAAGACAGCAACAGCAACAGGTGCTACCACCACCTCCAGTAGCGGCTCCACCTACTCCCCGAAATGATAGATTACCCCCTCGACCACCATAGCCACCTCAAAGGGTACGGAGAAGAATGTTGATTGATGAGGGTATGAAGGTTAATAAGTTTAGAAAAATGAACCCTCCTGAGTTTAAAGGTGAAGAGGGGGAGGATCTACAGGAGTTTTTGGACTAGCTGGATAAAATTGCACAACGATTAACTTGCTCCAATGAAAAGGTAATTGAGCTGGTGGGAATGCAATTGAAAAAAGATGCTTGGGACTGGTTTCAGAGGAATATAGAAGACCGATTGTATGGGGATGAACCACCTTCCGGGATAGAGTTCAAATAGGAATTAATGGATTAGTATTTAACTGAGGGAGAAAAGCAGAACTGAGCTTTACAATTTGAACAACTGAAACAAAAACCTAGCACGTCAGTAGTTGACTATGCCAAGGAGTTCAAAAGATTGACAAATATGCTCCCTATATAATGCCCACGGAAGCAAGCAGAGTAGATCAATTCTGAAGAGGGTTAATTGCTTCCCTGTACAATGTCCTAATTGCTAGTGACTTTCCCACCATGGCTAAAATAGTGGATAGAGCTAAACTTATGGAGGCCAGACAAAAGGCAAAAAGAGCAGAGCGAGTAAAGAGAGAATAGAAGTATAAGAATCAGAACAAAGGGTAAGGTAGTCAGCAAAGGGGAAGTTACTCACAAAATAGAGGGCAAGACCGAAATACTGCCACATCTACTCCATATCAATCCCGGGGTGGAAGTCAAGGTTGTGCACAGTCAGGGAATGCCTCTGTAGCTCTACTCCATGAAACAATGGGACCCCTCGTTCTGGACAATAAGGACAAACAATGTATAATTTTTCCATTTGCAAAAGAAAACATGGAGGAGAGTGCAGGCGAACCACAGGAGCTTGTCTACGATGTGGTGAAATGGGACATTTTGTAAAGGATTGTCCTAAGAAGGGAGACCAGCGAATTGCACCTACAACATCTTAACCGACTGTGCAAATGAATCAAACTAAGAATCGAGGACAAGGAAATCGAAATGAAGGGCAAAGACAAGGAAAAGCCTCCGGTGCAGTCCAACAAGTTGAAGGGAAAGAATGAGGAAGAGTGTATGCATTGGACCAACACGACGCCCGAGCTTATAATACAGTTGTGACAGGTACAATACCTATCCAGACTTTTGCTGCTAGATGTTTGTTTGATTATAGGGAAAATCATTCATTTTTCTCTCCAAGCTTTGCAAAGAAAGTGAATAAACCTAAAGAATTGATGAATGAACACTTAATTATCACTACATTGTTAAGGGAGACTATAGAAGTTAAATATATATTCAAAAACTGTGTAGCTAAAATTGAAGGTAGACACTTCTTTGCAAACTTGATTGAATTAGATATTCTAGAATTTGATGTAATATTGGGGATGGATTGGCTAGCTGAGTATAATGCACATATAGATTGTAGAAAAAAGAGAATTGGGTTCAAGGAAAGTAATGGTGAAAATTTTGTTTATCAAGGGGATCGGAGTGATCTACCCACCAATTTTATTTATGCTATGGGAGTGAGAAGGTTGCTTAGAAAGGGTTGCTAAGCACTTTTAGCCCATGTGATAAATGTAGAAAAGACTCCTAAAGGCCTTCTAAGAATACCTGTGATAGAATATTTTCCTGATGTGTTTCCTGAGAAGTTACATGGGGTGCCTCCTGATAGGAAATTGAATTCTTTATAGATTTAATACATGGAACTCAGCCTATATCAATACCACCTTATCGTATGACACCTTCTAAACTGAAAGAGTTGAAGATTCAGTTACAGGAGCTACTAGATAAAGGCTTTATTAGACCTAGTAGTTCTCCTTGAGGTGCTCCTGTTTTATTTGTGAAAAAGAAAGACGGATCGTTGAGATTATGTATAGATTATCTGCAGTTAAATAAAGTAACAGTGAAGAATAAATATCCTTTGCCGAGAATAGATGATCTATTTGATTAGTTGCAAGGAGCTGCTTATTTTTCAAAAATTGATCTCCGATCTGGTTACCATCAATTAAAGGTTCGAGGAGAGGATATTTGTAAGACAGCTTTAAGAACTAGATATGGCTACTATGAATTCACTGTACTGCCATTTGGTTTGACCAATGCACCTGCTGCATTTATAGATCTTATGAATCTTGTATTCAAACCATATTTAGACAAATTTGTAATTGTATTTATAAATGATATTTTGGTGTAATCGAAAATTGAGGAGGAGCATACCGAGCATTTGAAGACTGTATTACAAACATTAAAAGAACATAAACTTTATGCAAAACTATCTAAATGTGAATTTTGGCTAGACCGCATGTGTTTTCTGGGCCACATAATAAGTAAAGAAGGAATTCAGGTGGATCCAAAGAACGTAGAAGCTGTAGCGAATTGTTCTCGACCTATGAAGGTTACTAAAGTATGAAGTTTTCTAGGAATGGAAGGCTATTATCACCGATTTGTGAAGGATTTTTTGCGGATAGCTGCACCTTTAATGCGACTCACCAAGAAGCAAAAAAAATACAAATGGGATGAAAACTGTGAGACAAGTTTCCAAACATTAAAGAATTGTCTCATTTATGCTCCTATTTTATCATTACCGAATGGTGATGGCGGGTTTGCCATTTATTGTGATGCGTCATGATTGGGATTGGGATGTGGTTTAATGCAAAATGGTAAAGTTATTGCCTATGCATCTAGACAACTGAAGCAGCATGAGATGAATTATCCCACTCATGATCTAGAAATGGCAACAGTAGTTTTAGCATTAAAAATTTGGAGGCATTATCTCTATAGAGAAAAATGTGAAATCTATACGGATCATAAGAGTCTCAGATATATCATGAATCAGCGGGACTTGAATCTCAGACAGAGATGATGGGTGGAATTATTAAAAGATTATGACTGCCAAATCTTGTACCATCTGGGAAAGGCAAATGTAGTGGCAGATGCACTAAGTCGCAAATCTATGGGAAGTTTTTCACATGTGTCAGTCCAAAGAAGGTGTCTGGTGAAAGAGTTAAAAAAATTGTTCAATGAAGGGTTACAATTGGAAATAAACAATTCTCAAGTCATGTTGGCTCACTTCCAAGTGAAGCCAAAATTTATTGATGAAGTAAAGTCTATGCAAAATGAAGATCCTCAACTATTGAAGATTAAAGAAGAGATGAAGAAGGGACAAACTTCTGAATTCGAACTGAGGGAGGATGTGCTTTACTATAGTGATCGATTGTTTATACCTTGCACAAATGACTTACAGGAAAGAATTCTTCAAGAAGCGCATCAGACTCCTTATAGTATGCATCCTGGAGCTACGAAGATGTATCATGATGTCAAGAAATATTATTGGTGGCCAAGACTGAAGAAGGATGTAGCGAAGTTTGTGACTTCGTGCCTCACTTGTTAACAAGTGAAAGTTAAACATCAGAAACCTTCGGGGTTGTTGCAAGAGATCCAGCTACCTAAGTAGAAATGGGAACGAATAACGATGGATTTCGTAGTGGGGTTACCTAGGACTCAGAAAGGGTATAATTATATGTAGGTAATTGTCCATCGTTTAACGAAATCATCACACTTCTTGGAAGTTAAAATAACTTATATAATAGCACAGTACGCTCAGATTTACATCAATGAAGTTTTAAAGTTGCATGGAGTTCCTGTTTCAATTATTTCAGATCGAGGCACGCAATTTACCTCTAGGTTTTGACAAAAACTTCAAGAAGCTTTAGGAACACAATTAGCTTTTAGTACAGCGTTCCATCCACAAATTGATGGACAGTCAGAAAGAACTATCCAGACACTTGAAGACATGCTTCAGATGTGTGTTATGGATTTTGGGGGAAACTGGGATAAGTATCTTCCACTTATTGAATTCGCTTATAATAATAGTTATCATTCCTCCATAGGAATGGCCCCTTATGAAGCTTTATATGGGCGAAGATGTCTTTCTCCAATAGGCTAGATGGAAGCTAAAGATCAGTATATAGAGGCTCTTGATTTGGTCAAGGAGGCAACTGAAAAGGTGAAGGTCATTCGGGAAAGGTTAAAGACTACATTCAGCAGAAAAAAAAAGTTATGCAGACCCAAAAAGAAAAGATGTTCAGTTTATAGTGGGGGATCATGTATTCTTAAAGATTTCACCCATGAAAGGAATAATGAGATTCGAACAAAAGGGAAAGCTATCACCTCAGTTTATTGGGCCTTTCGAAATTTTGGATAAAGTTAGAGAAGTTTCTTATCAATTAGCCTTACCTCCAACGTTAGAGCATGTACATCCGGTTTTCCATGTTTCAATGTTCAGGAAATATATTTCGAACTCCTCACACATCTTATAACCTCATGTTTTATTGCACAAGGAGAATATAATACAAAGACTCGGACTTATAAATGACAAACTCAGACTCAAATTTGGATTTTGAACATGGACTCTGACTCGATTTGGACTTGGACTCGGACTCAATCTCAAACAGGTCAGATTAGCTGAGCTTGACCTCCTCCATAACATGCTACTTGGGCAGAGGTGAGGTGGGGTCTGTCTTCTACTTGGATGAAGATGTATGGAATCATGGCTTCAAGTTTGAAAAGGAAGATGAGATTGAGGCATGTCGGTCTTAGCTTCAAAGGTCATGGATTTCAGTTTCTTCATCACTAT
This sequence comes from Vernicia montana, assembly GCA_949750685.1. Classification (NCBI taxonomy): domain Eukaryota; kingdom Viridiplantae; phylum Streptophyta; class Magnoliopsida; order Malpighiales; family Euphorbiaceae; genus Vernicia; species Vernicia montana. Next base: position 7,270 of record CATKHJ011168438.1, read on the forward strand.
TCAGATTGGTGGTGGAGAATTCAGGTTGAAATGATCTTTTTTGGATGTAATCTTCAACCATTGATGCAGTTGCCACCAAATCTTTGAAGGTGGGCAAATATTGGGCTACCATATGGGTTTGGTAAGTTGGGAGTAGGTTTTTGACAAGGATGTCTACCTGTTCTTATTCGGTTGGTCTGTTTACCATTTAAGTAGCTTTAGCCCTCCACCTTATAAGGAACGTGGAGAAGGACTCATTCGGAAGTTGTTTGGTGGTTTCCAAATCACGCCTGGTGACATCCACTTCACTGTTGTAATGATATTGCTTGATAAAGGCTTGACAGATACCATTCCATATCTTTTTCTGACTTTTGTCTAGCGAAAGAAACCATCTCAGGGAAGCACCGGTTAGGGATTGTTGGAACAATTGTGCAAGGAGCTCACTGTTAATTCCCAAAGGCTGCATTGCCCCCATATATATCATTAGATGGGTCTTAGGGTAAGTAGTTCCATCAAATTTCTCTAGTTCAGGCATTTTGAATTTGGGTGGAAGCCTGGCATCAGGGAATAAGGCTAAACTATCTATATCAATAAGGTCATTGTGGAGCTTTAAGGATTTGATGGCTTTCTCCATCGCTTTAAATTTCTCCATGAATATTCTCAGGTCAGGGTGAGAGAACTTTCTTCCTTTGAAAATGATTCACAGGAGATGAAGTAGTAGGTTGAGTTATGATGTTTGGAACCTCATTGGGTTGAGGGGTACTAGTAACAGCCTTTCCCTTATCTGTAGGGTCAATGGTTGTTTTATTTTGGGCCGAAACAGGATTGGTCCGGTTCAGATTTAGGGTAATCTAGTCCAAAGCTGTGTTTGGATTTGAGGCTGGTTTGATTAACCATGGCCCGCACTTCTTTGCTGATAGAATGTCTTTATTCCTCCAATCGGGTTTTTTGAGCATTCAGTATTGCTTGAAAATTCTCCTCTTTCTTCTTAAGGAGATTGGTCATGAGTGTGGCTAGGGTATCTATGTCAATTGGATTAGCTATTGGTACTTTTGATCAAAACCAAAAGAAACTCAGTAAGTGTTTTGGTGAAAAAGTGATATGCGGGTTAGGATATACGGACTCTGGGGGAAAAGGATTTCCTTATGGTGTTGTGGGCCAATTTTTATTGGGCTTTGAGTATGATGGGCCAAAGGTATTGGGCTTTGAGGATTATGGGCCAAAGGTATTGGGCTTTGAGGATAATGGGCCAAAGGTATTGGCTTTAGGGGGATTTTGCCAAGATTATTGGGCTTATGGGATAGCATTTTGTGCCAAATATTTTGGGCTTTGAAATTTGTGAGACGAAGGTGATTGGATCAAAAGTGTTTGACCCTTCTTCGGTAGGTTCAAGGTTTCATTTAAAATGAATGCATGATATGGATGACATTCATGGGAAAAGTATTTTCATGATTGATACAGATGTCTATGGTTTTGATTATGGTACATGCAACCTAAAGTCAGGTTCTAGGTTTATTACATGAAAAAGGTAAGGGTGGTTTGAATTGGGTACCCGTCACACTAGAGCAGTGATATACCTAACCACATGTAAGACAAGGAGCTTCGCATGGGTCCAGCAATACGTGCATACTCGTTACACCTTTAAAAATGATTTAAAGGATTCGTTATGGGCTAGATGATTTCACTATCGGCAAATAGACCCAAAGAGGGTTACCCACTCGATGCTACTTTCTATCCATTATTTTCCTAGGAAACTAGGGTTTTTGGACAAACAGTTCATATGTAGTGATGCATGAGAAAGTTATTTTGAATTAAAGCCAAACTTTTGTATTTTACTAAAAGTAATCCACTTTTATCTTTTATTTGAAAAAGATTTAATTGTCCCCAGTGAAGTCGCCAACTGTGAGGTCTCGCCCAAGCACTGGTCTGATCCGCTAAAAGGAATCGAAATGCTCTTCAGGAGAAACTCCATGCAATCTGGAACCCGCTATGAGTTCTTGGAAAATTAAAATTTGTATTTTCGCTTTATGTGACAGGGATTTGCCACTTTAATTTTATTTATTTTAATTAGAAAAATTAAAGGAAAACCCAAATAAAATGACTCCAAATTATTTAATTCATCCCAATGAAAAAGCACTAATCCATGAGTGACTAAAATGGGCTCGGTGATCAGGTTTTGGTAATAAACATTAATTTCTCAAGTTTGGCTTAGGTACAAAATAACTTTATATATGCATGAACATATATAAGAATGATGAATGAACAGATTATAAATGATGCAAATATTATATAATAACAGTTATGAAGGAGATAAGTAGAAAACAAAATAAGATAAGAGGATCTTTCCTCTAGCCCTTATTGGATACTAGGGAAAGTACATATATTCCTCAATTAATTTTAATGAAGAAATATAAAGCAATAAAAATAAAAGGAAAAAATATTATTTGAAATATTTTGGAGTTGATGTCTTAAAGTTAGCATGCCTGCGTATCCCTTTGAATGGGAATCAAACCTCACGCAGTTCTCCCTTCTTGCGAAGGAGGGGTTTTACTCGAAAGATGTTTGATTTGATTTATTAATTTAATTCAGATTTTAAATTAATAAAATTTAGATCTTTTCGGTTTTAGATCCAAATAAAGGCATAACAATAGGATAAATTCTAGATCTGAATTTAGAATTTAAAAGATGTAAGAGAAATGAATTATACCTTTGTTTTTCTTGGCTTTTTTGCGAACGGGGCGAGCTTGGATCCGGATCTAAGCTCCACTTCAGATTAGGAACTCAAAATAAATAATAACAATTTTAAATTGAAATTATTTTGGTAGTTGAAAAGATTTGGATATAAAAAAAAAGCGATTTTGGACAGAATTTCGGTAGCAAAATAAATGTTTTTTGCATTTTTCCCCAATTTCCGGTCTGATTTTGAAGGAAGGGAAGATGAGTATTTATAGAGGAGGCTGAAGGGGCTTGGGCGGCTGAGCGGCATGTTGGGCGTGCCGCCCAAACGGCCACCGCCTTGGCCTGGTCTGGTTCGGTCCGGACTAGTCAGTTGGTTTACACTGTTTTGGTCCGTTTTAGCCCATTTCTGATCCGAATTGGGCCCAGTTTGATTTTATGGGTTCGTAATTGAAAATTGATGGTTCAAACCAAGCATTTTTAACCTGACACAATCTGATTTGGTTTGGCTTAACTCGAATCAACCCGATTTTGTACTGTTTTGCTCAGTTTGAGCCCGTTTCTGATCTGATTTGGGCTCAGTTTGATTATATGGATTCGTACTTGAAAACCAGTCATCCAGAGGTGCAAATTTAAAGGTTCACAACTATTGAACTGGATCAAAATCTTTCTTATGAAGAAACTCCAGTGGCTATCTTAGATCGACGAGTGAGGGAACTGTGCAATAAAGAGATTCCGATGGTTAAAATACAATGGTGAGATCACAGTACAGATGAGTGTACCTGGGAAAGCGAAGCTACAATGAAACAAAAATATCCACAATTATTTGAAAAATAACAAGTAAGACTTCTAAATTCGAGAACGAATTTCTTAAAGGGGGTCAAGTGTAATATCCTAGGGGGACCTAAGCTTGGAAGCTTAGTTATATTCTTAGAATAATGTGAATTAGAGATTTGATAAATTATTGGGAAATATTATGTTAATGATTTATATGCATATATAGATAGAGACACTCTATTGTATCCTAATTAATTATGTGTAAAAGTGGTAAATATTGAATTATGAGAATTTTAGGTGTTATTGGAGTGATTAGAATAAAAATCTAATGCTAGGAAAATAAAATTGGCAAATAACTATAATAAATATTATGGTAGTAGAAATAATAAAGCATGAAAATGTTAAGTGTTGGGCTAAAACCCAACACTAAGGACCGGCCAAATGGGTAGGAAAAATGGATTAAAATTGTTTTAATATAAGCTTAAGGAAGATGGAAGGAAGATGGACCCCACCATCCTTTGGTCAAATTTATGATGTCATAATTAATATAACAAAAATGTAATAATAGTTAAAGATTTCTACCAACAAATTCATTCTTATCTTATTATTAATGAAATAATAAAATTAAAAACACAACAAAAATTTCTAATCATTGGATCAATTCAAGCAGATCCTCACCATCCATTTTTAATGACAATGCTATAAACTAGAACTTTCTTATTTTTACTTTATTTCTCATCATCTAAACAAAAATTTGAAGACAACTATCACTCCTCACTCTACCAACCGGCCACCAACATTCCAACACCAAGAAATCAAGAATTTCTAAGGTAATTACTAAAACCAAGCTTGAATTTCATTTCTAATATGATTAGAAGTGTGTGTAGTTGGTTGGTTGCAAACTTTTTCTTCTTTTCTTTTGAAATGGTTCGGCCTATAGAGCAAGGTGGGGGAAAAAGTTTTGTTTGCTTGAATTGAATGATAATTAAGATGGAGAAGAGTAGGAATCATAATTAATGTGATGGAAATTGAAAGAAACCAACAAAAATGGAAGTTTGGGGAAAATCTCTATAGGGTTCGGCTTAAAGAAGAATTTTTAAGTTGATGTTGTTTTTGTGATTTTAATGATAAATTTAACTCTTTATGATGTCAATTAAATGATTTTTGAATCAATTTAAAGATTGGATAAGGAATTGAAAAGTTCCCAATTCTTAGAATTAGGTAAATTGAGGATTTTGCCTCTAAATAGAATTAAATGAAATTGATAAGATAAAAGTGTTATAATGAGTTTCTGTTGAGTAGATTGAGGTTTAATTTAAAAAAAATAAAATAAAACAAGAAATTAAGAAAAACCTACACCTAGGGTTCGGCTAAGGAAAAGTAAGAGCTTAGAGATGATAATGATGTAATTGGAGCTTGAATTGAGCTTAATTAGGTACCAATTGATAGTATGTGGAGTTAATTGGAAAATTGAAAGAATGAAATCAATTTTTCTTTTATGTTGGATTCGGCCTACCTAGGGAATAGGAAGCTAAATTTATAAAAATTTAATTGAATGTAAGAATAACTTCATTTGAATGTTAATTAGATGAATTAATGATCAATTTGAGGAATTGATAACCTATAAGAGTTTTCACAAATTGAGACTTG